>CABFWB010001730.1:87962-100249 GCA_902151455.1 Timema bartmani | reverse complement strand
TACTATTCTACCTTCCTCATCACTACCACATTAGTGTAAATATGTGGATATCCCGGACAGGTAGTAAGACATGGAGCACGGTACTATTCTACCTTCCTCATCTCTACCACATTAGTGTAAATATGTGGATATCCAGGATGGGTAGTAAGACGTGGAGCACGGTACTATTCTACCTTCCTTATCTCTACCCCATTAGTGTAAATATGTGGATATCCTGGACGGGTAGTAAGACGTGGAGCACGGTACTATTCTACCTTCCTCATCTCTACCCGATTAGTGTAAATATGTGGATAACCTGAAAGGGTAATATGACGTAGATCAAAAATGTTTTTATTAATGCCTTAAAAAAAATGGGTTTTTAAATTTAGCAAGGTAAACTTTAATGAATGCTCAGCTAATTTTCAGAGTTATAATGCTACAAATAATTTTAAAACATAGACTTTACGCATCAGACTGGAACCCTAATAGTTATTTTGCCGAAATATTGAGAGTAGATATTTTTTTAAATATTTATAAATGTTTTGAAATTAGATTTAATCAAAATCGTTGGAGCTGATTCTGAGAAAAATGATTTTTCTCTTTTTGCCCTTCAGTAAACTACACTTAAATTTTAGGGTTAGCTATACAATTTCAGAAACGCCTTAGGGCAACCCTATGAAAACCCTAGATACCAAGTTTTAGCCCGAGCGGTAAAATAGTTTAAGCTCTAGTCTTAGGTAAAGATAGACGGAAATTCAAAAACCACTTTTTTGGATTCGGGGGGTCATGAAACGTCAACATTAATCAAAATCTCAGGATCTATTTTTTTGACGACCACAATACTTTCTCTAACTTTAAGATAACGAGAAAGTAAAAATCAGGATTTACAGAATATATAATTTTTTTTAAATGATTATTTCTATACACTTCCCCCTAGTTTGATTCGAAACGCAAATGGCTTAAGACTTTTAAATAGCATTTTAAGAAAGTGCACCAGCATTTTCATGGAAAAAATCATAAAATTAAAATAAGAATGGTCCAAAGCCACCCACTGTACACAAAAAATTTAAAGCTAAGCAGTAATAATTTAATTTCATCAACTACTGTGATGTATACGTTTGGGTGGATTTCAAGTGTCTGGAGATTCTTTCAAGCTTCTGTGTGTTGACGCAATCTTATTTTTTAACCCGAATATAATATGCAAATAGCCTTCCAGAATTCGGTTAAGCTTTCTGTTATTAAGGTACTTACTTATAACATCGGTGTGATAAGAGCTCTTGAAAGAGCCAATTAAAAGAGAGCCGAGTGCTTGAATTTTAGTCGTCTTTACTGACCTCTCTTTCTCGCCTTTGTAAATAAATAATAGTGGCTTCTCTTACCATCTTTCTCTCTCTATGAACAATTCACTTGTCATCAAACGAACCTTGTTTTACTCTACTTCTGTTTTGAAGAAGAAGGTAACAAGTACCAACTTTTCCTCGGTTTGGCTAATATTTACTTATATATATATATATATATATCTTAAGTCAACAACCTAAATTTTGTTTGATATGATTTCCATCCATCCGAAGCTGGACATGCACTCAGCCCTTCGGCTGGCTAGTGCTGCCTGCGCCATCTGGTATGAATACCATGTAATAGGGGAATACAGTAAGTTTGGTAGTTCCTCATTGCCTTTCCCACAGAATTTATACGAGCAAGTGCGAAAGAGCCTACCAAAATGGTAGGGAAGGTATTTTCACATATTTTACAGGGTTCTTTTACATGCCACAGTAAACATGGGACTGACGGCTTTACTTCCCCTCCGAAGGAAGTTGTGCTACAGATTTTTATCACTCAAGTAAAATCCGTCGAACTTAGTTGGGCTTGAACTCATGAATATCGGGTCCTAAGACGAGCACTTTATTCCAAGACCCCCAATATTAACAAATACATATATATAAATATACACATTATATTTGTATACATACATATACATACATATATATACATATACTTATACATAAGTCTACACATTACCTATTACACAAATTATAATCATTAATAACTTCAAGATTATAGGAAGACAAATTATTCTACGATTTAGTATCAATACTCATCTTAATATAGACCCACAAATGACTGATATTATTAATAAAACTATTATACTACATAATATTTTTCAACTTCCCTCACCCATTAAATTAAAAGAATTAAAAGAAAAATCTGAAGCTATCAAAAATAATAAATTAATGAGTCCAGCAGTTCACCCATACATACATAATTCTTATAAGACTATATATGTATATATATTTGTAGAAGAATATATATGTATGTGTGTGTGTGTGTGTGTGCGCGCGCGCCTATGTGGGCACCGCGTCTTAAGATTCATCAGGGATATCAACACCCATAACATCCACACAAGTTGTCGCATGGAATACGCCGTCTGTATCGCCAAATGTTGGATTAGTTGGGAGTGGAGCAGGGTCGGTGCAAAAATTTTCATGTGTCCAAGGCGAGACTTAAAATTTGCAGCTCATTTGTATTCTATATAATACTAGCGGACCCGACAGACGTTGTACTGCCCGAAACGTTGGCTTTTCGTTTGGGTGGCATAATTGATTTCGATAATAAAACAAATACTATGTGATCATCACAATTACAAATTCACAATGAACTCCAATTAGTGAGTAACACAAATATTACAAATTCAGTGTTTGTCAAGACAACATACAAAATAAAACATCTTTTCAATTTTAGCATTTCGCCCACAACTTCACAAATATCAGCTGTATCAAAAAAAATTGCGAAGCTTGCTTACAAATTTGTATGCCGAGTACAGTTAATTTTTATTTTATTTATCCCCCAAAACCACCCAAAAAAACCCCTACAAAAATTTAAAAAAATCCTAGAACCCGATTGCAGCGCCACCTACTGGGTCCAATTGTGAATCTAAACCATCCCCGGACCCACTCAAACACACACAAAAAATTTCATCAAAATCGGTCCAGCCGTTTAGGAGGAGTTCAGTGACATACACACGTACAGAAGAATTATAATAATTAAGATAAATAAATTGCACCCCCTGCGTGAAGAAAAACAATAGTAATAGAATGCCAAAATACTGGACAAGAAAAATTTTAGTTGATTAAAAAGAGATAGATACTAAATAAATGGCAACGTCCCACTCCAATTCCTTGCCTTGATCAATGTGTGAAAACGTATTTACCCTTTTTCTCTTGCTTTTTTCTTAATATTTACAGACGCTTTTAATTAAATATCAAAGTGATTTGCCGACAAAGTGACCCCGAATATCATGAAAACATAAAAGGGATCGTGTGGTTTTTCCTTTATTTATATTTTTTATATTAGATAATATATTTTGATGCCATTTCTTTATTTAAAAATAAGTATTAACTTATTTAGTGTAAGCACTTTTCTCTCTTTTTTTTTTTAGTACCGCATCTTACTTACTACCCGTTCATGTTACACGCCTATATGTACTAATCACACTAATGGTTTTAGGGATTGGGAAGATTATATTCAGATATAATGTACCCGCATTTGCGTGGAATGATAGTGGAAAACCATTTTAGGGAAAACCACCCTCAGTACACCCGACTGAGATTCGAATCTCAATCTCCCCGTCATCGGCAGCCTAGTTGTGCTAGCGAGAGTTGTACGTTAGACCACGCGGCCACCGAAGTGGGTATTATACGTTTATAAACCCATAAATACTTACAGGCATATAAACTGACCACGGTGCTAAAATAATACATTATGTTGGAATGCAGCCCTAGTACCATTTGTGCCCTAGAAGACCACCTAAATTTGCCTAATGGCGATGGCGATGGATTGGAAGCTGAAGTTTGAATAGCAGCTGGTTCATTATGCTTGAATTATTATCAACTTAACGTTCACGTAATGTAAAGAAACATAGTGTGTGATCAGGAATCAACTAAAGTGGTGTAACAGCTTGAACAAAACTCGGACAAAGGATATTAAAAAAAAAATTCAACTGTTAAGAATAATTATGTGTAAATATTTGGATATCCTGGATAGGTAGTAAGACGTGGAGCACGGTGCTATTCTACCTTCCTCATCACTACCTCATTAGTGTAAATATGTGGTTATCCCGGACGGGTAGTAAGACGTGGAGCACGGTATCTATTTATTCTACCTTCCTCATCTCTACCTCATTAGTGTAAATATGTGGATATCCCGGACGGGTAGTAAGACGTGGAGCAGGGTGCTATTCTACCTTCCTCATCACTACCACATTAGTGCAAATATGTGGATATCCCGGACGGGTAGTAAGACGTGGAGCACGGTACTATTCTACCTTCATCACCACTACCACATTAGTTAAAATATGTGGATATCCCGGATGGGTATTAAGATTTGAAATGTGGCTATAATATTAAGAACATTGGCTTACGTTCCTGGTACCAAATGGTTTAACCTCTCCCTTTTTACGCTAATCGTGGTAAAAAAGGTAGCAGTCTTACCTTGATTCTCTCTTATAAGCTATACCATAGCGCAATTAAACACGGTAAGCTTACTATCCTACAGGCTCAAGGAAGGGTACACAATCTTAAAGCTTTCGACTATAGACACTACCTCAATTAGAACTTTTTGTTTAATTTGTTTCACTCAGAGATGTAGATTTCATGAAAGCGTGTAATTACTATCCTTCCTATTCAAATAGTATGTAAAAACTTTAAGGTTGGTTAGTGTTTGAAGATAAATTTAAATGTATCCATTAGAAAAATTACATTTTTTAGCTTTTTAGATCTTTTAAAATAATGATTCTCTAGAAAGGAACAAAAAAATTCTTCTCCAAGTTTTTCTTTTATGGAGATAATTTAAGAGCAACAAAAAAAAATCAACACAAAACGAACTATTACTTTGAAAGGAAATATGCTTAAAAGGGAAACATAATGAACTACTCCATCTCGCAGCGTTTGACGCAAAGACTGCCAGGAAACGATAGAGAGAAATTTCTCTTCACAATCCTTTTCTTGGTTCTAAACTTTCCCTCTCCAGTGCGTCACACGTATAAACCAAAATGGGAAGTATCTCTTTCCGCGGCGTATCGCGGAGTATTTTAATAAAACACTTGTTTTGTTGGTCTCAGTTCATCGGATGGAGATTTCAGTTATCTGGTTAATGCTGATTTACCAGCCTTATAAATATTTTCCTTCGTTAAGCTTATGAACCTGATTTAAACTTATTTATGTCACTCATGAAGATTTTTCTCAGTTAAGCTTATGTACTGCACCTACTTTAAGCAGATTTGCCTGCTTCAGGAAGATATTTCTTAGTTAAACATATGTACTGTACTTACTTAAAGCTTATTTAGCTGCTTTAAGCTGATTATTTTGTTCTAAGATATGCTTTCTTATGCCTTTTTGTCTGTTTGATTTAAGATTATGTACAACTTATTTATGATGATTTGCCGGTTTTTATGATTTACAATGCTTGGATTGATTTACTGAATTTAAACTGATCTACCTGATTAAGACCAATTTATTTGCAAAATTGTTAATTTATCTTATTCACGTTGATGCATCTGCTTCAAGATGATCTACGTGATATAGGCTTATTTACCTGTTTTTGGATGATTCACTTTATTTAAGATTATTTTCTGACTTTATTTTTTAGTGATTTAATTAATTTAGACTGGTTTCCAGACTTAAGCTGATTTATCTTACTTTAGCTTATTTACTAGCTTTTACCTTAAAATAATTTAGCTAAGGACACTTATAAAGATGTGAGATACTTGGTTCAGGTTAGGCATAAGTAGGGAGCCTAATTGAACCAATCAGAAGATTTATAACAAAATTAATGACAGCGATGAGGCTGATTTACATACTTTAGGATGCTTTACATAAATTAAGCTAAGTTAATTATTTTGGGGTTGATTTACCTGTTTTGTTATGATTTGATTAATTCGGTTAGTTTATTTGATTTAACATCTCATTATTTTTGTCTAAGAATCTTAGTTAAAATTTACCCTATAAAACGAAATATTTACTTGTGTTAATCAAAAGATAAAATGAGGCATTCAAATTGGATGTGAAGGCAAGCAGTGGTACCATAGTTGGTACACCTATTTTAAAAATTAATTCCAAACTGTCGAAAAAATTCCCGGAGCTCTTAACTGAGAAGTCTAAATTATTAACTTATGATTTGGGGCTTTAAGACATATAGTTACAAAAGCGGCACCCTCATTAGAAAAAATTAATACCCACTTTATTAAATAGCCACGGAAATGGGTGGGTATTACGCTGTTGAGCATCCTTCTTAAGGTAATTATTTAATTCCTTTAAACTAATCGAATAATCCCTATAAATATTTAGTCATATTAAATTTGACAGAGCCAACATATGAAGGTGTAACGTTATTACTGGCTCTATCTATATTTAAAAGGTGAAACGATTGCATTCAAAGATGATTCCCACACTTCTTAAGAACCCATTTTTATCATTATTTTTAATGAAAGCTTAGATACCGAGGTTGTGTTCAAAAAGTTAAAATTTCTTTAAGGGCAAAGCTGTAATTAAAAATGCTTTGGCAATTTATGCACGTAGGACGTTTGGCGCAATCTGGAATAAACCTATCAGAAATACATGGGTCGTTTGGACCAAGTTGGTTATAGGACGTTTGGTGCAGTTGTGAAAACACCTTTTAATCCTACCTTGTGTGTTTGTTCACCTTTTACTCGCGTTTCTATAATCAGTGTCTCTTCAATCGCTTATTGGCTGCGTTAGGTTAGGTTAGATTAGGTTATATAGGTTCGAATCTCAAAAATTGAAGGAATTCGCTTGGTGGCTAGGCTAGCTTAGAATAGTTTATGTAAAGTTAGGTATACATAAATTAAAAGAATAAGTCTGTCCTTCGAGAGGCCATACGTCATATCACAGTTGGTACAAAAGCCTTACTGTTACCGCACCAAACGTCCGGTATAGATTGGTTCAAATGGGTTGGTTTTTGGGGGAAAATATGACAAACGTTCTATGGCCTAATTATTTTGTCATACATTTTTCAAATTTAATAAAACATATTTCTGATTTTATATTGATTAATAAAAGCATCAACATCAAGGTTTATCGTATAAAAGTTTGAATATTTTAAATAACGATTTAAATGTTATTTTAGGAGAACTTATGGATTTAAGTTAATATGCCATGATGTTTATCAACTAGTCTGTTCAACATTTATGGAGAATGGCTGGTCAGGAACTTACTGAAGGTACGTGGCAATTTCAGGATACGAGGACGTATCATCAACAAAGTAAAGTACACAGATGATCTAACATGGCTGGTCAAAAATGAAGAGAGTTGCGGGAAATGATGGACCAGCTCGTGGAAACAGGGATAAGATATGGCATAGAGATAAAAATTGAGAAGTCAAAAGTGATAGGACTTCAAAGTATGAATAAGAACCGAAAGTCAAAATTGGAAACAAGAAGTTTGAAAGCATAAATCAGTTCAAGTAACTGGGACATCCTCTGACAAAGGATGCCCACTGCACCAAGGAAATTAGGTCAAGGATTGCCAAAGCCAAGGAAGCTTTCAACAAGAAGAGATTACTGTCGACCAAAAAGTTGAGTTTGGAACTGAGAAACTGATGAAACGGTTCATTTGGAGCATCGCACTGTATGGAGCAGAGATTTGGACTCTCAGGAAGATGAAAAAGAAATACTTGCAGAGTTTTGAAAGCTGGTGTCTGAGCAGACTTGAAAAGTTCAGGGGACAAACAGGGCACTAAATGAAGAAGTTATTAGAAGAGTGGGTGAGAATAGAACAATTTTGTATGTGATTCTTTGGTAAGAAGCAAACTGGATCCACAAGATGAATTGTCTTCTGCACTCCTTATAGAAAGCAAGTTTGAGGTAAAGAGGAGCTAAGGAAGGAAGAGGATTCAAATATTTGGATGACTTGAAGGAAAGAAGAAAATTCTGGGAGCTTAAGGGGGAAAATAGGACAGTGTGTATTGGCAGTTTAAGTATACTGACAAAAGAAATGTGCCTGTCTTAAGACAGAACATTTAGTAATAGTAAATGGTGGATGATGATTTAATTATAGAAATCTCCAGCTTATATTTCTGAAATCTAAAGGCTATATTTGAGAATTATCATAGCAAAATGGATGCATGATGCGTCGATGGGAAAGCTAGCTTGGAGTTAAAATATAGAAACCTATTAATAATCACATCATGAAACTGAAATAAATGCTCTCAGTAATATAAACATACTAACACATTTGTTTACTTTATCACTCTAAAGTGAATCGTTAGTTATTATCGAAGTTTAGAAAGTATTTAAATATTCTGATGAGTATGTTTTTTAATATTCTTAGAGTATAACTCAAAGCGTGTCATGGCAGATATTGTCTTCTACATGACGTCGTCTGGCAAAGAGACTGAACGTGCTCTGACTCAGGAATTGGGGAAAAGAAATATTATTTTTTCCACAAGAAATTATAAGAGAAAGAGAGTTGAAATACATAGCATTTGGGCATACATTTTTCCAGTTCTTGGCTTTATGATCATGGGCTGTAGACAACTGTTTATGGCTCCTTCACCTTCATTTTTACTAAATAATTGTGTTAGGTTCCCTTTTTCTTTTGTTCCTAATAACATAATTATTCAAAACTACATTTTTATCTATAATAAGTACGACGATGATCTGGGGGTAAAGTGCTAACCACAGAACCCGTAGTTCGTGGGTTTAAGTCCAGCCGAAGTTAACGGATGTTTCTTGAGCGATAGAAATCCTTAGCCAACTTTCTACAGAGGGGAAGTAAAGCCGTCAGTCCCATGTCAATTTTGGTATATAAAATATCCCTGGAAGATATGTGAAAATACTTTTCCTAGCAAAATTGGAAGGCTCATTAGTGCTCGCTCATAAAAATTCAGTGTTAAAGGCAAACGGGGAACCACTACACTTTCAGAACTCCTCTAGTACATGGGATTTCTACCAGACGGCGCAGATAGCACTAGCCAGCTGAAGGGCTGGGTGAATTTCCACCTCCACTCTACCTTCATGCTAATAACCTTTGTTTCGAAGTGCATTTAGACCTAATAATAATATTTTCTACAACTTCTCCCCCACCTCACTTAGCTTTCTTCGTTGACATGGAAACGGTGATAATATTAGAGTCCCTTGTTACCATGACAACGGTGAAAGGCTAGACCTTTCTATTCATCATCGGAAACATAATGCACGAAGTTTGGAAATTTTAATTGAAATATCTCAAATATAAGAAGTTTATCTCAATATTGATACTTTCAGAATATTAAACTAAAAAGAGAATTATCATCTAAAAATGAGGAGAGCACTAAATATTAGTCTTAACAGATTATCTATAAAAATAAAAGGAAGTGTTTGTCTGTGTGTATGTGTGTGTTTTTTTTTGTGCGATGCCCAGCAAATCTACGGCACGAAAAGATCTAAAATTTTTAACATAGGTGGACGTAATGGGGTCCGAATGCACCTTGAACACGGATTTTTAAATTTTTTATTAGCTTTTTAGTTAGGCTATTTTTGACAAATTTTTTTACAAATACGCTAAGTCATGTGATCTTAAAGTAGAGCTTTAGATAGATAGTATCAACACCTTTAATACATACATAACTAGCTGAATCCCCGTTCTTTCCGCGAGATATTGTGTTAATATATATATTTTGGATGAAAATGAGGAATTTTTATTTGAAGCTTAATGGCATGGTTCCTAGCGCTACCCGAGAAACACCGCGAGGAGGTGACCATGTATCGTTTCTCATGGAGAGTTTTATTCTCGGCAGTCCCTCTTGTCTACTGCATGGGACGTTATCAGCTGAGCGCGGCTGGACAGTTCTCCCCTCCCTCCCACCACCCCCACACACCTACCTGGGCCGGGCCCTCTCACTCGCACAGACACTACAAACACAACAAAACTCAGCAAAATATAAACTACAGGCTTCTACCGTTTCTTGGAGTTGCATATTAAAACGTATTTTAATTGATTGTCTGTAAAGTATTCATTTTTATCCACCACTTATAAGCATTTATCGGGTTAAAAATAATTGCTAAATTTTTTAAAAGGCATTATTAGAACAAACTTAACGGATTATTACCCTCTAAACGCTTAAAAAGAGTTTATAAAGCAATATTGTTGATTAGGGTAGCTACCCCGATTTAACCCCCTTAGTCGCAAAACATAGGAATGAAACATATTTTATTTTCATATTTAGCTTATAAAGAACACCTGTGTCAAATTTCAGTCCTCTAGCTTTGTGGGAAGTGTGAGAATTAGCGATGAGTGCGTGAGTCAGTCAGGGATTTCGCTTTTATATATATATATATATATATATATATATATATATATATGAAGATAGATATAACGCCGTTCCCATACGGGGTAGGAATGAAACTTTGCAAATAATTTTTAAAAACTCCGTACTTAATCTATCCTCATTAACTTTCTCCACAATTCCCTATTCTTGCATATTCCCTTTGCTTCAACAACATTCCTACACAGAGTCATACATGTTCTTTTATTCTTAAAACTATTAATGTTTCTTTTTGGCCCTATTTGTCTATAACATTTAACAAGGTCTTACATGGCCTACCCCTTCCTTTTGATCCACATACTCTACCCTCATATATTTGCTTCGTCACTCGATCCAAACTCAACCTCTCAATATGCCCAAACCAACGTAAAACGCTTCCTTCCCATTAACCTATTGGATTCCCTTTCAAACCTCCTTCAGCACCCATTCATTAATGAATCTGTCCATACGAGTTTTTCCACATACATTTCTTAGATATCTCATTCCAACCGCATTCAGCTTGCTCTTGTGTTTCTCCTGACAAGCCCACGCTTCAAATCCATAAAACAATTTTGGCGTTCGTTGACACGCTTTTATTTACTGCCATATTATTTGCAATAGCCCACATGCATCCAACTACTCTCCGAGATGCATTCACCCATCTGTCGATTTCGCCATTTATCCTTCCAATTTTTACAGAACATTCTGACCAGATACACAAACATTATTCCCTTGTTTTAACAGTCTTCCATTTAAAATAAGCTGTCAATAATTTCCTGTTTCATCCCTATCCAAAACTATCACCTTAGTTTTGGAGACATTTATACAAGATCCATTTTGCCTGTCGCAAATGACAAGATGAAAATTCACTAGAATTAATTGCGGAATATGAAAGGAACAAGTTTTTTGAAATTATCAGATATCGACCTTACTTTTAACAATATTAGGCTCGGGTCAAGTATACATACATCTCCTAAGTACTGCCCTAATGTTCTTGACTCTTGTCTCTGGAGGTCAAAGTTTGTATCCCAATCAGGTAGAAAGAAGTCCGATTTTTTTCAATGATGTCACCATCCAGACAAATGTTGGTGAAGTTAGTCAAATATTGACTAATTCAGCCTGCTTCTGGTCACATGTTGAACGGTGCTGAGATTAATCAACCATGAGGATGTGTTTACAGGGGGGACCATTCATAGTGAAAGCAGTGGGTACACGCTACGGCAGGCTTACAGAAATTAATATTCAGTCTGTGTTTTTTATTTTTTTAGCACGGTGTTCAGCTTATACACAAATGTACTTATTGCGTTAATGAGTAGGAAGGTACAATTTAAAAGGGAGTGTACCCACATTTGTTTGAAGTAAAGTGGAAAACCATTTATAAAAACCACCCCCAGTACAACCTACCAGAATTCAATCTTCGATCTGCCTCTAAACGGCAGTTTAGTCTATTGTGAGAGTGATGCCTTAGTCTATGGGGTCACCAAAGAAGGTTTCTGAGAACTATTCAAAAAGTTATTTTACAGATCTTAATACTAAATGTGAATTAGTTTTCTAGAAAACATAAACTGAACGTGAAAATATAAGTTTTATCACCAAAATAATGAAAAGTTCTACAACATAGCTCTCAATTTCTCGTCTGCCCGCCTCGGTGGTGTAGTTAGCTAAAGTGCTAGTTTCGTTTTGAGCTAGACTACCGAGGACGAGGAGATAAAGGTTTGAATCTCACTCAGGTGAACTGGGAGTGGTTTTTTCCTAAATAGTTTTCTACTCTCCCTCCACCCAAATGTGGGTTCACTTCCTATATATTCAGCCTTTCCAATTTCTAACACATTAGCGTAATTAGTACTTAAGCGTATACCACGAACGGGAAGTAAGACGCAGGGATTAATATATATAAGTATAATTTCTCGTCTTGGCACTATAAGTTGACGATTAAATTTTGAGTGGATCAATCATCCACCCCTTCTTCCTCGAACTTTACTAATGTATCTCATCCTTCCTGCTCCCTCCCC
>CABFWB010001730.1:55593-86433 GCA_902151455.1 Timema bartmani | reverse complement strand
CCCCCCCCCCCACCTTTACAGCCTCTCTCTGAACTCGTGCCAGACAGCCCCTGCGGAAACAATCATTATCATTTTGCATTATACAGGGCTGGAACAGGGATAAAAGCATGGACGAATGCAAAGAGGAAATTATGTTTCTGAACTTTCACCTCTGCGACTTTGTAGCTGACTTTTACCTCTTAGGAAGAACCTAAATGTACTGTATGTATGCAAAGGTGATTTCACATTTCCAAGCCCTCGTCTTTACGACTGTGTAACTGCGTTTTACCTTTACAAAGATTCAGGATGGATGAATGCAAAGGGTATGCCATGTTTCCAAGCTTCGGTCGCTGTTACTTTGGAAATGAGATTTACCTTTTACAAAGATTCAGGATGGATGAATACAAAGGGTATGCCATGTTTCCAAGCTTCGGTCTCTGTTACTTTGGAAATGAGTTTTACCTTTTACAAAGATTCAAGATGAACGAATGCAAAGAGGATGTTATGTTTCCAAGCTCTAGTCTTTGTGACTTTGGAACTAAGTTTTACCTCTTACGAAGATTCACGATGGATGAATGCAAAGAGGATGTCACGTTTCCAAGCTCTCATCCTTCGACTTTGGAAGTGAATTTTACCTCTTACGAAGATTCAAGATGGACGAATGCAAAGAGGATGTCATATTTCCAAGCTTTCGTCCTTTCTACTTTGGTACTGAGTTTTACCTCTTACGGAGATTCAATATGAATGAATATAAAGAGGATGTCGTGTTTCCAAGCTCTCGTCCTTACAGCTTTGGAACTGAGCTCTACCTCTTACAAAAACTCAAGATGGACGAATACAAAGACTTTTCTAAGCTCTCATCCATGCGACTTTCCATCTGTATTGTACCTCTTAGGAAGAACTAAAGGGCAAGAAAAGTTGATGTCTCCAAGGCGAGGGACACACGAGTGCTATTTTTTCGCGGACCTGGAATTGGCGGGAATATCACGGACATCAAACCATATGGATGGTGGGTACTATTGCCATTATTAGTGAAATATTGATTAAAGAAAGACTAGTGATGACTATTTCCTTCCCATTTGGCAACAATTCCCCTTGCGTACTATCTTATACACTTAATCATATGTGTTAATTTTATTTACCTGATATGTGTTTTTATTTTGTACTTAAATCATATAGAACGAGACGTTTTTCTATTGATCTTATAAAACGTCCACTATCTCTAGAGCTAGCATCGGTATCCATCTTAGGACGTGTTCAAACAAATGGTATATTCAAGAAAATACCCTAAATATAGTATTAGTGCAGCCACAATTGTACAGTACATGATTTTGGCGATTAAAACGCAGCACTGTCGCGCGCGTTCGTAGACCAGCTAACTTTGAAACGTAGAAATGCACTTTTATTAAACGCGACATATTAAAGGGTAAAAAAAAGATTGTGTAGCTCACAGACAAAGTGATTTCAGGTAGCCCAGCAATTTTACACACTGATTTTTATAGGAATAACCGTCTTAAAGGCCTTTTTTTTTATATAACTTATATTAGTTCACAGCCTCTGTCATCAATTCTATCGATCGCTATTTAAGTCACTTCTAATAGAGATATAATTCTGAAACTTTATGGATTTTTTTCGCGTGACAGTGCGTTCTATTAAAAGTTAAGCTAGAACCATAGTGAATTACAGTTTGTATGTATATATACGACTACCTTAAATACACTCACTGTCTCTGTCACCAAAATTTCGATCGCGTTTTCAGTCACTTCTAATATAGATAGAAATGTAAAACTTTGTACAGTACATATTCTTAATTAGCGTGACGAAGAATTCTATTAAAATTAGAGCATCCGCTTAGATATATCCTATTTAAGTTGACATAAATAAAAATTATGAGAATAAATTATATAAAAAACATTAAAAGATAGAAAATAGTTTTTTCACGTGATCGGTAATGGCTACAAATATTAAATGGTGAACAGCTAGGAAATAAATGGCATTAAAATTAAAGGTGTTGCATTTACACTTGCGACATAAAATGTCCCACTTTATTAGTTTTTCCTCCGAGGATCCCTGAAGAATCATGTAGGTATTGCTCTTGTACTTTCCTTATGTTCCAGGGGTAAATGCTACATCTTATGTTTTATTTCCATTTATTTCCTAATTGTTAATAATTTAATATTTGCAGCAAACACCTATCGTATGAGGGAAAAAATCTACTTTTTAGTTACGATAGTAGAAATAAAAGGTATATTTTTGAAAAAACTTTTTTATATTATTTATAGTCCTTACTAAAGTTACTAAAGTAGTCTTACTGTATAGCAGGCGTGGATTCAGGGGGGGGGGAGGGGTCAAAGGGTCAGTTGACCCCCTTGTTAAAGTTAGAAAATTAATACAAAAAAATAAAAAGAAGGTTCAAATGTTAGAAAGAAAATACAATACAGATAAATAGCACCATTTTTTATCTTTTTACACGTAGACATCAATTAGGCCGGCTCCACACGTGTGTTATTCGTCCATATTTATTCAATGTTTGATATGATTCACGCAAGTGTGGAAAAAAGATTCGTTTTCAAGTACGAATATTTGTCGTACATAGCGAGTAACGATCATTGTTCTGCATAGAGACGGTAGACTACCACACATCAAAGAAGACTAATATTCACCTGAGAGCAGTTCATCCACGAATACCGAATATAGAATATGTGTGGACAGCAGGAGCGCCGGAACTCTTGAGGGACTCTGCCCCTGAAAATAATTTGCCCCTCCCTGGAATAAATTCCTCCCCTAGATATATTTCAAATCCTCTGATATTATCGAATACGAAGCTGATAGATGGCCTTAAATCAAACTCCAAATGACTTCTAGATGCGTTCTATTGTCAAAAATTTGCTGGAGAAGACCGCTTCAAATAACTTCTAGACTAGAGGCATCTAACTGGCAGAAAAAGTCAGGTGAGGAAAGTTCTAAATAGCTTCCAAGGTCATCCCAATTTCAAAATATCTAGGGGAAGACAACTTCAAATAGCTTCTAGATACATGTCATTTTAAAGAATTTTCAGGCGACGACACACCCTAATAGCCTAGTTTCTGAAATAATTTAATTTTCAAAATTTTGTCGGTGGAAGATCACTTAAAAGATTATCTTCTAGAGATATCTAACTTTTGTAAAACATTAAGGTAAGGGTAACTCTAAATAGCTTCGAGGGTCATCCAAAATTCAAAAATTTCTAGGTGAGGAACACTTTAAATGGCTTATACAAGAATCTAAATGTAAAACAATCAAGGCAAAGACTACTCATAGCTTTTGAATGAACCATTTTTCAAAAATTTATTGAAGGAGGGCCACTCCAAATAATTTATAAAAACTATCTGCTTTTAAAAAATTGGGAAGGATGACCACGGTTTAAAACATGCATCAGATCAAATATGAATGAGACACTATTAAATGGCTTCAAACATAAATCTAACATTGTAAGTAACTATTTTATTTATAATTATGACCCTGTTATGTCCTTACACTTTCACATATTTTGTCTGGAGCACGAACCACATCTCGCGCACGTTACAACGCCAATAGGACAAAAGATAAATTATTAGACCTGACCATGTTGTCTATCACTTCCTGCCATAACTACTCTAGTCAGTTCAGTCAAGATTGACCAACTTAACCTGTACACATCCCTGCTATAGAGTATATTACAGACCCCCCTCCCCTTATGAAAATGTTCTGGTTCCGCCCCTGCTATATAGTAGGCGTTTTGAAGGAAAAAAGAGCCTTTCGGATATATTTTCCCGCCTAAATCAATTTATAGTAGGGTTTCTATTTCGGGAATTCCCGGAAACTTTTTATACGTCTAGTCCTGGCAAAAATGAAAAGGTCATAGGAAAATCTTTAAAAAATAATAACACTGAAAATCTTATAATTAAGTAGTTTTACGATACGTACATATTTCCTCGACTGTTTTAAACTTTTATTTTGTCTGACTACACACACACAGTGCAGCACGACGCTTGCCGCTGCCGACGGACGAGTCAACAAAGGGCAGAAAGGGGTGCCTGCAGCCACGTGGATGATTTTTTTTTTACATCACTTACTGTTTCCAGCCTGTGGCCTGGGTGAGTTTTATATTCAATCCATATATTTTATACTACCAGCTTGCTAGGCCTGTCGTAGCTTCATATCCAATCTAACTTAAGACTAGGACAGGCACAACGACAAATTCCCGGCGGTTAATTTATCGTTGTGAAAGAATGAACCCAACCATTACTCCAATGATAATTTTTTTTTGTCTTTGCCGAGAATCAAACCCAGGACCCTTAACTCAGTAGACAGACACGCTACCGACTGAGGTAAGGACATCTGATACGTGAAAGAATCGTTGTTTTTCTTTTTAGCACCACGTCTTACTACCGGTTGAGGCTATACGATTATGTATACTCTATTCATGGTAGGAATTACTCTCTGAAAGGTCTTTCTGTCTACAAATATCCTACTATATATTAGATTTCTGGTAGGAAAAAAGGCCTTTCAGAAAACAATTCCTACGCTGAACAGACTTTACTAACTACTCTAAAGGTTTTAGGTACTAGGGAGGTTATATTTATAGAAAGTGTAACCGCATTTCCGTGGAGGGAGAGTGGAAAACCATTTTGGAAAAAACACCTTCAGTACACCAGACCGGGATTTGAATCTCGATCTCCCCATCATCGGCAGTCCATACTACTGAAAGAGTAGCGCGTTAAACCATGCGGCCAATGAAGCAGGCATGAATCGTGTTAAAACAAGAAACAATTCGCTTTTAATCGACGCAAATTGGTCTCAATATTTTCTTATCTTTCTTTCTTTCTTTAATAATTCTAATAGATATATGAAGGTTAGTATATTGTCTACAGGCAAATATTATTTATTTATTTTATCACCATGTCTTATGACATATTCGGGCTATACACATTTATACTCACTACTATAATAGGGTAGGGATGAAGAAGGAAGCATTTTAGAAGTAATTTTCCCGCTTTTTGTGGAAATAGAGTGGGAAACCATTTAGTTAAGCCATAAAGATACGATTAAATATCAATTTAAATATATTAATTCTCTTCAATGGAAGAAAATACTACTTTAAACGTTTAGGAAATAATTAAAATGCTATGTACATATACTATATAATAATATTTCATGTCAGGGATACATCATTCGTAGCCCAGTTTGTGGAAAGATTATCCAGTACTAATGTACCGTTGTCCAGGGGACACCCGAATGTACTAATAGTACATCCTTTTCGTGGAGGTTCTTTCCATGTCCCGATGAGATGAGGTGATGGTGATAGTGAGTATGAGAGAGTGGAACCAGTGGGAACACTTAACCTGACTTAAGCCTAATTACCCAAATCCTGGTGACCGTTGAGGTAGTCCCCCTTTCGGGAAAAATACCCAAGGTACTAGCCGGGAACTAAACCCGGGACACCTAGGCTCGTAGCTAGGTACTCTGACCACTACACCACTGGGCTAGTTTATAACTTTTAGTATTATACTGGATGCATGTCTCTCTACTTTGTTTATCGCCAATACATTAATTTATGTATATTATTATGCGCACCTACATTTTAAATACAAAAGATCCAAACATTCGGATAAGGAATAAATACACAATTAATAAAAAATAGTATTTTTCATTTAATACATTTTATTCACCTATTGAATTCTAAAAAAATACAAAATCACTTATTAACAACATGTTCCAATTTATTATCTACTACTCAGAAAAATATTTTGTGCGTTGTAATTTTAATATTTAAATTTTAAATTAACCAACCCGTTTTTAAATTTATTTAATTTTGTATAAAGTTTTATTGTTTATTTGTAAGGCCTAATTTTCCTAAACCTTTTATGACAATTTTTTAAATATAACATATTGTTTTAACTTCATATTGTAAAACATAACATACTTTTTTTTTGCACCGCGTCTTACTACCTGTTCGGGTTATACGCTTATGACCTAATTACGCTGGTGGTTTTAGGGATTAGGAAAGTTTTATTTAGAGAAAGTGTACCCACATTTGCGTGTAGAAAAAGGGGAAAACCACTTTAGGAACAATATCACTCAGTACAGCCAACCGAGATTCAAACTTCGATCTCCCCACCATCATCAGTCTAATCTACTGCGAGAGTAGCGTGATAGACCTTGCGGCCACTGAGGTGGGTTACACATTAATGACTGATGGATGTGGATCAAACTATACTATAGTGTATAAAGCTATAATATATATGTATAATTTTATTATCAAACGAATTTATGTATATAATTAATAAATAGATTTTAAAACTCAGACAATGATGCCAACAAAATTATATCGCATCTAAATTTGGTCAACCTATTCTAATAATCCATATTAGAGCTGGTTAGAATGGAACGTGAATATCATTTGATTATCTAGATTATTTATCAAATAAGCTCAAATTAATTAATAGTACTGTATACCCCAACCCAATAAATAATCATATGAACCACTATTTCAATTACACAGACAAAACATAGTGAGACAAAACAAATCCATTTGAGTGGTAAATTATGTAAAATAGTAGATTCATCACGAGGCACTTAGATGTATTCCATTAATTTTATGGCCTAATGAACGATCACAGTAAATTATTTAAAAGAATAATTATTATTGTCACTCGTATCAGTGGTTACGAGGGCTAAGGCGTCAACCTCAACTAGCCAGATGGGCCAGTGATGAAAGGTCAAGGCTCCATTACAACCAAGATGAACTGTGGGTGTTTATTATTAAATTATTTTTAGATTCCCTCCATGCAACAGCATATACATTTCCTCCAACTAGTATTTTCCTCATCCTCATCCTATTATATTTAACTATGTGGATATACCGGACGGGTAGTAAGACGTGGAGCACGGTACTATTCTACCTTCCTCATCCCTACCATATTAGTGTGAATATGTGGATATCCCGGACGGGTAGTAAGACGTGTAGTCACGGTACTATTCTACCTTCCTCATCTCTACCACATTAGTGTAAATATGTGGATATCCCAGATGGGTAGTAAGACGTGGAACATGGTAATATTCTACATTCCTCATCTCTACCACATTAGTGTAAATATCAGTGGATATCCCGGACGGGTAGTAAGACGTGGAGCACGGTACTATTCTACCTTCCTCAGCTCTACCACATTAGTGTAAATAGTGGATATCCCAGATGGGTAGTAAGACGTGGAACATAGTATCATTCTACCTTCCTCATCTCTACCCCATTAATGTAAATATGTGGATATCCTGGAAAGGTAGTAAGACGTGGAGCACGGTACTATTCTACCTTCCTCATCTCTACCCCATTAGTGTAAATATGTGGATATCCCGGACAGGTAGTAAGACGTGGAGCACGGTACTATTCTACCTTCCTCATCTCTACCACATTAGTGTAAATATGTGGATATCCCGGACAGGTAGTAAGACGTGGAGCACGGTACTATTCTACCTTCCTCAGCTCTACCACATTAGTGTAAATAGTGGATATCCCAGATGGGTAGTAAGACGTGGAACATAGTATCATTCTACCTTCCTCATCTCTACCCCATTAATGTAAATATGTGGATATCCTGGAAAGGTAGTAAGACGTGGAGCACGGTACTATTCTACCTTCCTCATCTCTACCCCATTAGTGTAAATATGTGGATATCCCGGACGGGTAGTAAGATGTGGGGCATGGTACTATTCTAACTTCCTGATATCTACCACATTAGTGTAAATATGTGGATATCCCGGACGGGTAGTAAGATGTGGGGCATGGTACTATTCTAACTTCCTGATATATACCCTATTAAAGAATAGTTGAAGCTATTATTTATGCCTTTTAGTGAGGAATTCTCCATCAAGATATCATATTCATTTTTCAATTTTCAGAATACCTAACCTATTAGTGTAAATATGTGGATAGCCTGGACGAGAAAGACATGAAATAAAATTATTATAAAGCTCTTATTTATTAACTTATTTATAAAAATACTTTGAATTTTTAAACTCAAATTAAAGCAGTAAAAGTTTCACTAAATATTAAGCAAGTTCCGATTATGCAAAGTTTATCAAATGTAAAGTTCCTTTCTCATTTCGTATTTGTACCCGTTTGCCTATTAATACTAATATATTAATTATGCTAGTGAAGGTAAATATGCAGAAAGAATATGTCAGCAGTTAAGGACATAAAATTCGTTAACGATAGGAAGTCCAATATAATTGTATCAAAGAGTTGACGTAACACGCTCATCATTAATATGCATTTTTCTACAGAAGATATAGATAACCTAGTAAAGTAAGTTTCTATGAGGAACTAGAACAACTGTATGACTATATCCCAACCTAACATATGGAAATTGTGATAGGTGATTTGAATGCAAAGACAGGGAAGGAATAATTATTTAGATCGCTACTTTACATCCATTATTGTTTCTAACCTGTGGCCTCGGTCAGTTTTTTATTCAAGACATATATTTTCCACTACCGGCTTGATAGGCCTGCCGTAGTTTCATATGTCTTATAATCTAACTTTAGACTAGGACAGGTACAGCAACCAGTCCCCTGCCGTTTATCCGTCACTGTGAAAGGGTAAACCCACATCTAGACAATGATACATTTTTCGGCCCTGCCGGGAATTGAACCTGGTACCCTTATATGGGTATACAGACACGCCACTGACTGAGCTAAGGCGTCGGACAATTATTTAGACCTACGTCAGAAAAAGAAAGCTTGCATGTAATGACAGTGATGATAATGGGATAAGATTGACAAATTTGGCCACGACAAAGAACCTTATTGTGAAAAGTACTTGCTTCAAGCATCAGGATATTCATAAATATACTTGGACCTCCCCAGATTAGAATGCACATGATCACTTAGAACACTTGCTCAGAGATAAAATACGTCATACAAGCTTACGGGATGTCAGGTAGTACAGTAGAACAGATTGCTATTAAGTCCAATTTTGACATTATTTTCGGTCCTTATTAACAAGAAATAAACGAAATATATAATTATATATTTTTGTTTAAAAAATTCATGGTAAGGAAAAAATTTATTTTTAAATAATATATTCAACATTGAAATTAGAATAGTTTATTTTATAAAGACACAATAATGTTGAAACTTTGACCAAAAAAATGCATAACCTTCTGTGTATGGCACTTTTGCATTTTCACAACAGCTGTAAAAAAATTAAAACTATAGGTAATTAGGTTGGATACCCTCCAAGTATTCCTCAACTAGTTACTGCTACGTAGTATTATGTCATTAAACATTCAACAAAATGTTTATTTTCTGAGATACGGGACTTTCAAGTGGCGTCTTGCAGATATGTTGTGAATACGCGACGGCACCGGTAGTGACGTCATACGTTTGGCTCATTACCGCCCTATGTTTACATTGCGTAGTTCGTGCAAATTCTATCACATGTTTGAAAGTTATATCACTTTGCTTTAGTTTGGTGTAGTTATTCACGTGATTTCGCGATCATACATAAAAATTCGAATCAAAGGAAAGAACTCAAGGAAGAAAAGTATTTTGTCAAAAAAAGGTAACTTTTTGAAATAATCTTGTTTGTAATTTTTTTGGCCAAAATACGTCCTAAGTGAAATTTATATTCTATGATTGTTAAGTAATATATTTTGTAGATTAGGCTATAAAGTTTTAGGTAATTTAATTTTGTATTTATCAATTACCATGTACTTTTTTTTTGTAATAAGCTAGGTTTTTGTAACACTTTAACATTATTTTAATATTATTTTTTTAATAAAATTTACATAAGTACAATATTATTAAAATATTTGTTTAGTAATATTTTTACAATAATAACATTATGTATTAAAGTATGTGATTTTGATTATTAAATAGAACATTATAAAAGTTGCAAAAACGCAACGGCGCCAGTCCTCATGTTATCTTTTTAGTGCCAGTCCTCGAAGGTTAATGTTTTTATTATTATTATTATTATTTAGCACCGTGTCTTACTATCCGTTCGGATTATACGCATAAGTACTAATTATGCTAATGGATTAGGAATTGGGGTGGTTGAATTTAGAGGAAGTGAACCCGCATTTGCGTGGAGGGAGAGTGGAAAACAATTTAGGAAAAACCACCCCCAGTTCACCCGACCGAGATTTGAACCTTGATCTCCCCGTACTCAGCGGTCTGGCTCAACACGACTGGCGCGTTAGCCAACTACGCCACCGAGGCGGGTAAGGTTAATGTTGATGCCTCCAATTTTTTATAACCCTCGGACCACCCCAGCTTGAGATACTGCCCTGACCACAAGGAATTTCAAACGTTAACACAAGGTAATTTCCGTCTGCTGTGAATACTGGCGTTTAATTGGCTAGAGCTTTTCCTCGCATTCTCATTGGCTGGATCAAGTGCCGCCTATGCTAAAGTCCATGGATAACGTAATGTATATAAACCTGAACGGGTAGTAAGACGCGGGGATAAGGAACTATATGCGCTGTGCTCTATTCACTTATTGATTATGAATGCCATAGCTGAAAATGATATGTTTTATCTTCTTGCGATCTTTGTGTTATGCACTATTTTCTCTTATTTATGAGCTATGGAAGAATATAAACCCAGCCTAATACACAGCTATGTTACGCAATTTTTTACTTTAACATGGAACTTTGTAAACTTTGGGATGTGAAATCAACTGGAAATATAAAGTTTAGATTGATTATGTGCAGATACCAAACGAAAAATGAAATAACAAAAAGTTCCTACCAATTAAAATGTTTTATAAGAAATATATTATAATTTAAAAAGTATGTAGACCTATTATACATATTATCAAAGTTTCACAAATGTTAGTAAACTAAAACCTTTTCTTTGACATTTTGCTGCAAAAAGAAGAAATATAAAAGCTTTTCAATTTTTTTAAGGGCATCAATCTTAAATAGAGTAAGAAATAATTCTTTGGGAGCAGTCTCTAAATTTTACTTTTAATAAATTGTAAACATTAATTTATTAATGGATTGTGCAGGGAGTGCTGCAATTTATGTTAAAATTTTGCTAGCTTATTTTTCCATGTGATGTAAACAATCAAATGATTGTACTGATTAATTCAAGTAACATTTGATAGATATTTAACAGATCTACCCAGTCTAGGAAATTAATTCATTATGTCAAATAATATAAGTAAGAGAGGCGTTAGGACTATTTCGTGGCCAGAGACGAGTATTTAAAGATAAAGAAGAAGAAAAAGCTATATTGCAAGCAAAATGATATATTAACTTATATCAAATGTTTGTTTGATATATTCAAATAGTTTTTAATATTTCTAACCAAACATATACATTTTATTTACTGATATACAATCTATATAAATATAATTTAAATTAGTTCTTAGCTTTTCTGCTTTGTACAGATGAGGCACTGATGAACATATATCAGAACAAGAAAAGCAAGAAATTCGTTATTAAAAACGGGTTTTTGTTGAAAGCTATTATTTTTGCCAACATTCTGGACCCCTTATCTTTAAAATGAGTGGTCGTTTGTCAATATCAATTCATTTGTTTTCTTGTAAGTTCAATTACCATAAATGGGCTTATAAAATTTTATATATATATCTATAGATGATTAATCGTTGACTTGCGCTAAGCGCAGCCAAAAACATAGTTTCTGTCTTTTTTAAACCACGTGGGTGACCTTGCGGTCTAGGAGTAAGGTGTCGGAATTCTGTTCTGGGGGTCCGGGGTTCAATCCTCGGTCCCGGCACAGATTTAACTGATTGCCAAACCCTTCCTTCACCTCTGACAAGACGTGTATTAATCACAACTTGTGGATGTGTGGAATGCCAGGCCTCAACCATGGTTCGGATCCCACGTTAAACTGTAGGTCCTCCATTTCATCTCACAATCACCCTACCATCACACATTAGCGTAAGTGCGTATAATCCGAACGGATAGTAAGACGCGGTGCTAATAATAATAATAATAATAATTTAAACCACGTGTAGAAATTAGGAAAAGAATACAGTCGATAAATGCATGTTATTACTCGATCAGCAAGTTGTTAACATGTCGCTTGCTTTCAAGGAATGTAAAACTCAGAATATATAAAACCATAATTTTAATGGTGGTTATCTCTGGTTGTGAAACACGATCTCTTACTTTACACGAAGAAAACAAATTTAGAATGTTTGAAAACACATTGGAGATATTTGGTCCAAAAAGGGATGAGGCTACTGGGGAGTGGAGGAGGTTACATAATGTTTTACTATATTATGCTGCACTGTACTGTACATTAAAAAAAAATAACAAATTCTGAGGTTAAACAAAATAATATTATATTTTAAAATTATTGAGTGTGTATATTCAATTACAGATATACTGTTTTTTCAAATATTAGATGTTAGAATCAATAAGTGGAAAATTCTTCTTATAAGTTTTAGTGTCAGGCATTTTCAAGAAGATCGTGATTTTAAAACTTCAAGAAAGTTGAAGGCGCTTTCCGATTTCACATACTAAGTAATCAAATTTTTATAATGTATCCAAATTAATTTTGATTAGAATTTCTAGCTTGATTAATTTGTTTAAGCTTCTATTGAATATTGATTTTATATATATAAATAAGGGGGCTAAATATTTAATGGGTAAACATATTTTTGGCCCAAAAATTATATTTGGTTTATCAGCGTGTCTTACTACCCGTTCAGGTTATACGCATGTATGATGGGGTAGGGATGAGGAAAGAAGCGTTTTAGAGGTATCCTTCCAACATATTTGCGTGGAAGAAAAGTGGGAAACCATTCAGGAAAAATCACCCTCAGTAGACCAGAACGGATTCGAACCTTGATCTCCCCATTTTCAGCAGGCTAGTTTAACGCAATAGGGACGCCTTAGACCTTTCAGCCACTGAAGTAGGTAAAAGATTATAGACAAATCAACTTCAAATTTTATTAAACGGATTTATTACTGAATGAGAAAATAAACATTTTTATAAATTAATCTACATCAAAACACTGCCAAAATAAAAAATATAGATAATTTGTTTAGCCTAAATAGTCAAAATAGTATTTTTGGCCTAGTATTACTCAAAAATTTTCTTTAGAGGTTATAAAATAGGTAGAAATATTTATTTATAAAGCTTAGTGACCTATGTGTCAAAAATGAATTTCAATAAGATTCTACTTTGAAAATAGACCAAAAAATACAAAAAAAATTGTGTAATTCATTGCAAATATGCAAACCATAGATTTTTTACCTTATATTAGTTGGTAGCGTGGCTGTTTACTGAGTTAAGGGTCCCGTGTTCGATTCCAGGCATGACCTAAAAATTTATAATTGTTTATATGTGGATTTCCCCTTTCATAGTGATGAATCAAAGGCAGGAGGCTGGATGTTGTGTCTGTTATAGATTTGAGTTAGTTTACAAAAGGTATGTGCTGATTTAATCAGTCGGTTCGGAAAGTGCACGCTAAATACCTCAGATAAATGAAAGTAAAATGAAACAGTCACATTCTGTACTACTCCTCCAACCCAGTACTCACATTATAAACCTATATAAAAAAATTCACAGTACTACTCCTTCCCCCCCTCCAACCCAGTACTCACATTATAAACCTATATAAAAAAATTCACAGCTCTTCTATGTTCCGTTCCTGACAACGCTGTCTGCCATCCGCTATTATATCCACCCTCATTGCACACAAAACTAAGGAATTATCTGGATGCTGCACTGACTCGAGGTTAAAATAAAGTGCAGTAACGTGTTCTGTAAGTTCGCGACCAGAGGTCATCCAACTGAATGACGAANTACAAGCATAGTGTCTGAGAAGGGTCGAGTCTTCTGCTCATGAGTCCCAAATCTCTTAATAGCGTACACCTTCCAGGGGAAAAAAAGGTCCGTTAGTAAGAAGTGTTCGTTATTTGGAGAAACTTTTTTTTTTTAATTCCTGTACACAGTTTATTCTATATGAACCTCTATACTGTGGATATTAACTACAACAATCTAATTACTGCACTGTACAGTATTGTATGCAGGATAATTATATATATGTGTGCAAGAGCACAGATGGAACCAACCCTGGTGAAGACTTGCAAGAGGAGATAGGTACGACCATGAAATATTATTATTATTATTATTATTATTATTATTATTATTATTATTATTATTATTATTATTATTATTATTATTAGCACCGCGTCTTACTACCCGTTCGGGTTATACGCACTTACACTAATGTGCAATGGTAGGGTGGCTGTGAGATGAAATGGAGGACCTACAGCTTAACGTGAGATCCGAACCACGGTGGAGGCCTGGCATTCCACACATTCACAAGTTGTGATTAATGCACGTCTTGTCAGAGATGAAGGAAGGGTTTGGCAAGCAGATAAATCTGTGCCGGGACCGAGGATTGAACCCCATACCCGCAGCACAACCATGAAGTAACATAATCATTTACCCACCCCGGTGGCCACG
Organism: Timema bartmani; assembly: GCA_902151455.1. NCBI lineage: Eukaryota > Metazoa > Arthropoda > Insecta > Phasmatodea > Timematidae > Timema > Timema bartmani. The sequence continues at coordinate 71,985 of CABFWB010001730.1, read as the reverse complement.
TGGTCTAACGTGTTAATCTCATGTCAAACTAGACTGCCGAAAAAGGGGAGATCGGAGTTAGATCCCGGTCGGGTGCACTGATGTTTTTTTTCCTAAATGGTTTTCTACTCTCCATCCATGCAAATGCGGGTGCATTACCCCTAAACTAAACCTTACTAATTCCTAACTCATTAGTGTAAATAGTACATAGTCGTATAACCTGAAAGAGTAGTAAGACGCGGTGCTAGAAATAAAATAAATAATAACATAATCATTATTACGAAGGCTATTTTATAACTGCTCAAACGTTGCAAGAGCTAATGGCATTACTAACATTCCTACGGTAAAATACTGTGTATAGACACCTGTTTTCAATTTGTGTCCACTGTTTAGAGATTTTTTATTCTTCTATATCAGTGTCTACTACCGTTATTGAGAAAGTCCGTTATCGGGAAATTGTTTCACCGTGAAAAACAATGTTATTATGCCGGGTAAATTTAAACTGTCCGTTATAAAGAATAATCCGCTATTCAGAGGTGTCCGCTAAGGGATATTTCCCTGTATTATAATGCTGCATGAATATATTGATTGACTGCCAGTCAAACATATCTTTGACACAGCGTGAGAGACCACGCTTTACACCCGTAAAGAACAACGGGTAGGATTATAGTTTCATGTAAATATCCATATCTGAATTATGTTCATCTTTACTTAGTATGCGCCTACTAAACATTGTATAGGAACATTAAATTTCTTGAAATTTAATTTTTTCAAAGTTTTTTCTGTCGCATTTTAATACTTGTTCTAGGATATAAGCATTTAACTACACTAATGATTAGGGATGAAGAAGGTACAACTTATATGAAATGTACTCATATTTGTAAATGGTGATTGGGAAAACATTTAGTAGACACCTACACAACCCCGACTACACCCAGCAAGGATTCAAACCATGAACACCCGGCCTGACTAGATGAGCCTGACATTTAGTCTGCGTGCCCCCTGATGTTGGCTTATTAGGGTAAAGCTTGATCCTCTTCGGTGGCTGCATGGCTAAGGCGCTACTCTCGCAATAAACTAGACTGCCGATGACGGGGAGTTTGTGGTTCGATCCCAGTTGGGTGTTCCAAGGGTGGTTTTTCCTAAATGGTTTTCCATTCTCCACACAAATGTGAGTACACTTCCTCTAAATTCAACCTTGCTCATCCTTAGTCCATTATAATAATCAGCACATAAACGTACAATCCGAAAGGGTAGTAAATCTCGGTGCTAAAAAAAAGTAAAGCTTGAAAATGTTTATTTGTCTACACAGGATTATCAAATACTACTTTTTCACTATTCTAAATTGGATCTTAAAACGCTCTTACTTAGTTATGTGGATAGTAATAGTCTTAATTATTAACTATTTTGGGTGGCTGTATTTAAATATAAAATTCTACTTTAATTAATTTTATTTTTAAATGTTATTTTGATAATTTATTTTATCTCCCGTTTAACAAGAAAATTAGAACTACATAATCTGCTAGTTAAATAAAACAACGTAGCCAAGATAATCATATGCATGGAATAAGCAACGTTCTTAGATAATTATGTTAAATCAACACCAACAAAAAATATTATAATTAATTCATTTCACTATATGCTTACATTATATTTTATAAGCAGCATATTGTGTTCCCTATTTTAGTAATTATTAGACTATGTTAAATAAAATGCCCCGTGGGAAAATTTAGAGATTATATTATGATACACTACAAAGTTTTTTTGGTATATAAAACAAGACCTACACACTGAATGAGACATATTTTCGAGAATAAAAGTATACAACACAACACGAAAGTTTAAAATGCCTTGGGCAAAACGAAATACATATTTTTTTCTTCCATGTTATCAAACGTAAAAAATGCTAGGGACCTTTTAATCCTTTATATGATAAACAAAAACATAATGTGACCTTTAAATTATGAACAGGTATTCTTGTTTTTTTTTAAAGTTTATTCTGTTTAATAGTTTGAGTAATAAGTTACACCGAATGTTTTACTTATCTCAATAGAGCTTATGGTCCATTTGAATGAAAATTAAAACATATTAAACATATAAATCAGAGAAAAATAGACTTAAGTTTTTATATCAGAAGTTAAAAAGTTTGAGTGCCACATGGCACCAGCTCAAAACTCATTTACGTAACATAGCAGTCGGGGCTCCAGACTTTAAAGAACCTACTTTCCAAAATATGCCATCAAAATTATGGTCTCAGAAAGAGTCCTAGCCAGCTACTTGAAGAGATTAAAAAAGAACATGATTGTAGAGTAGACAGTATTGATATAAGTTCTCCGTATTTAACTTCCTAACTTCCATTTATCGAAATTGATAACGCCTGTCAAAAAATAGAAAGCTAACGAATCTTTCCTATGGCGTGTGAATATAGTAGGAAGGAAAGTTAAGAAAATACAAATAAATATATTTTTTACCATCAACATTGATAACTTTTTACTTCATTATAAGTGTTATTGTATTGACATTATCTATAAAAAGTGACAATTGCAGTTCACATGAATTTATGTACGACTATATATAGATATGTTTTTAGTAACTTTTATAATGTTAAATTATTATTATTAGCACCACGTCTTACTACCCGTTCGGGTTATACGCACATACGCTAATGTGTAATGGTAGGGTGTTTGTGAGATGAAATGGAGGACCTACATGTTTAACGTGGAATCCGAACCACGGTGGAGGCCTGGCATTCCACACATTCACAAGTTGTGATTAATACACGTCTTGTCATCAGGGGTGAAGGAAGGGTTTATGTAATGTTAAAAAAAAGTTCCTTCTTTCAAGATCGGACTATGGCTAGGGACTTTTGGAGCACTCAGAAAATGTTCTCCAACAGGAGAATCAACTATACATTATGATTTCCAGAGAAAGGAAGAAATTCGACAGTTGCAAAAGTTACTCAAACTATTTTTACATTTTCACGTGTTAATTCATGTGATCGTAAGCTGTTCACGTTTGACAGGTGGTATAGAAAATAATCATATTGTGTTATGTTTCAATAATAAACTCAAAAAAAAAAGTTCAAAATTTGGTTAACTTACCTTATTACCGCACTTTCTATGTGGCCTATAGAATTTTTTTTATTCGTTTAGCATATGCCACTAGGGATGTGGTATCGAAAGATAAGTATCGATAACAGTTGGTTTCGGTATCGAAATTTTAATCTGAAAAAAAAAATTTTTAATCAAGTAATAATTTCAACTTTTGCACAGTAATATTAATTACTATTATTATTGTATTTTCATATTTATTTAAATTCTGAAAATTATAATGATTTAACCATATTATAGTATATATAGGTCTATCGCGTCTATGCTGTGTGTTGGGATTTGGAGGGTATGATAGATAGGATTGTATGATGGATATTATATAAAAGGTTTTACCATACCAGCTTTCAGAACGTCTATGAAAATGTGGCTGATGGAAATATATTTAATATCTAAATATTATTAATAATATTTTTTTCAATCTATTTTGTACCCGTATTTAACCATGGTAAGCATTTTATCCCAGCTAGGGTGAAGAAAACAAAAAAAAAGTGGTTTCTTTCGATACCGATCCGATACCGGAGTACTAATATCAGTAAAAGTATAGGAAAAACAGTATCGAGAAAAAAAATACTAGTATCGAAATGAAAATATCGATATTAGTAATGTATAGATACTTTTTTCACATCCCTATATGCCTCCAGTCTGTTGGAAATTCCTGATGTTATGGTGAAAATGGCGGATATGTAACTGTCTTCTGAGGTTGGGACACAATATATATGTGGTTATTTCGCCCCAATGAGACAATGTAATGATGATTATGTAGTGCCAGCAGAGGTCTTAAACCTAACTTAAGCTTAATTAACCAGACCATGGCAATCATAAGAACAATTCACCTTCTGGAAAAATACCTACGTTGCCACTGGGAATCAAGCCCAGGATTTTTAGATGTTAGTAGCCAGGAACTCTTAGACACTGGACTACAGAGGTGGTAATTGAGGTTTATAATAGAGTGCATAATTTATGGATATAGGGCCAGTTTCATAGTCAGATTTAGTACGCCTAAAGTGTGAGTCGATACTAAATACAGCCCGACACCTACCTAGACCAAAATAGAATGGGCCAGTTACGCATATGAAACTGGCCCATTCCATTCAATTTCAGGTAGGTGACGTCTGGTATTTAGTATAGCGCCGCACTTGAGGCGTATTTTTTCACATCCCTATATGCCTCCAGTCTGTTGGAAATTCCTGATGTTATGGTGAAAATGGCGGATATGTAACTGTCTTCTGAGGTTGGGACACAATATATATGTGGTTATTTCGCCCCAATGAGACAATGTAATGATGATTATGTAGTGCCAGCAGAGGTCTTAAACCTAACTTAAGCTTAATTAACCAGACCATGGCAATCATAAGAACAATTCACCTTCTGGAAAAATACCTACGTTGCCACTGGGAATCAAGCCCAGGATTTTTAGATGTTAGTAGCCAGGAACTCTTAGACACTGGACTACAGAGGTGGTAATTGAGGTTTATAATAGAGTGCATAATTTATGGATATAGGGCCAGTTTCATAGTCAGATTTAGTACGCCTAAAGTGTGAGTCGATACTAAATACAGCCCGACACCTACCTAGACCAAAATAGAATGGGCCAGTTACGCATATGAAACTGGCCCATTCCATTCAATTTCAGGTAGGTGACGTCTGGTATTTAGTATAGCGCCGCACTTGAGGCGTACTAAATCTGACTATGAGACTGGCCCATAGTGTATATTTGATAATGCATTGAAACTTCCCTTAACAGAGCCCTATCAATAGAGAATTCATCTATATAGTGGACAGTATGAAATATTTTCCCAATAACTGACACGAAAACTTCTAAATACGTATAAATATTTTATATAAAACTCAATAAATAGTGGAACAAGAATTTTATCAAACACCAAACCATACACTTAAAAAAAAGAATGTTGAAGGTTTTTAGTTCATTGACGAAACCGTTCTTAGTTTATTTTGAGCTAAAAAAAACTTTATTTTTTTTATTTTCACACATAAAACGTCCTAATTGTTTGTCATTTTGTTTTGAAATATTATTTCCAAATAAAGGACTTAATCCCAGAAGGTGTCGAGTATCGGGAGGTTTCGCCGTATTATTCTACGACCACTTAACCTAACATGAAATCTAGTTACAAAAAATATATATTTATGTGATATAGAATTTGGTAGGAAATAAATTAAATACAACTCACTTCCCAAATCAAAACTGAAACGGGAAAGCTTCATTTAATTCCAAATAAATTCACAACTTCCTGATAATATTCAAACTTATTGAATTCTACTGACCAACTAATTGTCGATACCATATAAAAGTCCTTATAAAATAATAATTTGGCTAAATATAAAAGGAAAAATGGGATGTGGTGAGGCTCTATATTGGTTATTTAGGTACTAACAAATGTTTATTCAATAATTTCATTGTTTATAGCAAGGTTGTGATTAAATTGTGTCCAGCAATGGCCCCGGATGACTCTACCAAAGGGCGGTCAGACATTTGCAGAGATTGCAGTTTTCAGCGAGAGGTGGCTGGCATGGAATGGCGCAATGTTGCAGATTCGTCCCACATCAATCCGCGTTGTGGAAATCTATTAATGGGGTTGGATGGATATTGACACCATCAGCGAGTCATTTAGAGGGGGTTGGAGGTGAGGGCAAGGTTAGCGAAGGGTAGATAATATTTAACAGTGTGTAGGATAACTAAGCGCCGATACCAACTCCTAGAATCAAATCCTTTATTTACGTAATATATAAATATATATATATATATACTGTATATATATTTACTTTTTAGCATCGCGTCTTTCTACCCATTCGGATTATATGCTTACATTACTAATAACGTTGGGCATTTGTGTGGGTGGAGAGTTGGAAATCAGTTTGGATAAACCACCCTCAGTACACCTGACCGAGATTCGAACCTCGATCTTCCCGTCATCGGCAGTATAGCTTACCGCGAGAGTGGCGCGTTAGACCACGCGGCCACCGAAGCAGGTGATGGAATATTAACGTATAGGAAGTGGTCACATGGTATAACTCGTCACTCTAGTTTAGATTGGATTGCCTGTAACGGGGATATTGGGGTTTGAATCCTCGTTGGGCGTACTGAGGGCATTTTTCTCTAAATGGTTTTCCACCTTCCCTCCAAATAAATTCTGGTACATTTCCTTCAAAAGGCTACCCTCCTCTTTCCAATCCCATTAGCGTAATCAATAGCGTTCATTGTGATCTGGCGCTCTAGGGGTAAGGTGTCAGACTTCTGTGCTGGGGGTCCGGGGTTCAATCCTTGGTACCGGCACAGATTTATCTGATTGCCAAACCCTTCCTTCACCTCTGACAAGATGTGTATTAATCACAACTTGTGAATGTGTGGAATGCCAGGCCTCCACCGTGGTTCGGATTCCACGTTAAACTGTAGGTCCTCCATTTCATCTCACAATCACCATACCATTACATATTAGCGTAAGTGCGTATAACCCGAACGGGTAGTAAGACGCGGTGCTAATAATAATAGCGTTCGTATTTTTTATTTTTTTTAGCACCATGTCTTATTACCCGTTCAAATTATACTCTTATGTACTAATTACGCTAATGGCCTTAAGGCTAAGGAAGATTATATTTAGATGAAGTGTACTTGCATTTGCATGGAGGTAGAGTGGAAAACCATTTTGGAAAAGATGTAATGAGGTAGACTGGGTAGAGCTAGCTCAAGATAGGAATAGCTGTTTTACTTTTGTAAGTGCGGTAATGAACTACAATAATTAAATAGGACTCAATAATGTTTCGCTTAAAATTAATTTACTATAATGCAGGCGTGTTTTTATATAAATTATAATGCTTATCTCAAATGTGGGACATTAATTTTCATACTTTGACCATACTTTTTTTTATTATTAAAACTGATCTGAAATATAAAATTAGGTCTGACATTTGAGCTGAAACGTTGTTTAGACTTGATCCCACCCCCCCCTCCCTCCGCGCCACAGCCATCTCCCCTTCTCTTGTCTAGTGTACTCTGACGTCAACAACTCAATATATAATTTTAGTTCCGTTCCAGTCCTGTGTTGAAGTTTCTGACGTTTCACACAAAACATGTTGAACACACGGGTGCATACATTAGTACTCACGATCATAAAAATATATATAGAAGTTCACTAGAATAAAAATACTTGAAACTCTGTGTTCCCCTCCAAACCCCCACCCCACCTTTTCACTCACTGGGATATTTTTTAAAAATATTTTTTCAATTTTTTAAAATTTATTTGAGGTATTTAACGAGCACCTTCTGAACTGACTTATTATGTCGGCACATGAGAATTTCTATGAGCGAGAGTGAAAGGGCTTACCAATTTTGCCGGGAAAGGTATTTTAACACACCTTCCTGGGTTTTATTACATTCCACAATCGACATGGGACCGACTGCTATGTGGGAAGTTGTGTTACGAATTTTTATCACTCAATAAACATCCATTGACTCCGGCTGGGTTTGAACCCACGAACAATCGGTCTTGAGGTGAGCACTTTAATCCAGGACCACTGAAGTCAACTTTATATTTTGTTCAACCATTCTAGGAAGAGTTCAATTGAAAGATATTATTTTAAAATTCCAACATTTTTCAAAAATCAAGTATTAAGTGGTATTTGTCATGTACAACACTCCAAAGATAAACATTTGGAATCAATCTTTAGAACTATTTGTAGAGTATTTCAAGTTTTTGAAAAATTATAAATACGTTTTTTCCTCAAAATCAAGTACACAATGTTATTTAATACATCACACAATCGCCAGATATACGTTTTAAGCAAAATCGTAAGAGCTATCTTTAAAATTTTAAAAAATTTCTCATCGGTTAGCTACCCTTTAAAGAATTTTTCCTCAAAAAAATATATAATGTTATTTATTATGTCAAACATATTCTAGATACGCATTTTAAATAAAATCGTTATAGTTATTTAGAAAAAATTGGAATTAAAAAAATCTGTAAACTACCCTTACTTTAAAAGCTACGTAAAATAAATCATGTTTATAGATCTATAAAATCTAAATATCAAGTTTGATCCAACTCCATCAACACGTTTTGGATCCGTGACCAGGGACAGACTGACAGACAGAAATAATGATAAAATCCACTTTTTGGTTTCTGGTTAAAAAAATTAAAAGATTTATCAAAATCTCGAAACAAATTTTTTTCACGATCACAAAACTTTCTCTTGATGTGAGAAAGTTAAAAAGGAAATGGTATCAGACATGATAACTTGTTCGCTCACTGCTTTCTATATTTTTATTTTTATTGGGATGGTAAATACTTGATTTTGGATAGCTATGTATACAAAAATTAGATAGAACCCTATATTTTTCGCTTTTTTTTTAAAGGATATTTTTCTTAATTTCATGTCTAAGTAGTTAACAGAGGTTAAGATAAGATTTTTTCTGATAATTTAATTTGGATATTTTACGTTATTAATAATTCCATCAACTGTAAAGTTAAATTAAGTTCGAAAACATAGCAGTGTGCACGCGGACAAAGACGTCAGACCTGTATAGTTTAGTTTGCATGCGATAGAAAAGTCAAAGGTCGAACCTAGTACGGGTGTACTGAGGTGATTTATTCATAATTGGTTTATATTGCTTCATTTACACAAATACTGGTTGATTTCCTCTTATTCCTACCTTCTCATCCATAAATAATTATGTAAATATGCTGTTATCTCAAATGGTGTGCATTAATTCATCAATCTTTTCGATAAATATTTCAGAATGTATTTTTAGTGTGGTGTTAATAGTGTGTTTGAAAACAAGATGCTGAGGAAAATATTTGGTCCATAGAGGTATGAGGCCACTGGGAAAGAGAGGATGTTACATAATGATGGGTTACAAAGCTTGTACTCATTACAAGACATTGTTAGGATAATTAAGTCTCGTAGATTACGGTGGGTAGGACATGCATTGCAAATGAGAGATTCTAGAACCATGTTCAGGTTATTGACTGGCAAAACCAATGGGAAGAGACCAGTGGGAAGATCTAGTCTAAGATGAGAGGATAACATTAGAATGTACCTGAAAGAGATAGGGTGTAATGAGGTGGACTGGATAGAACTAGCTCAAGATAGGGATAAGGTGTAATGAGGTGGACTGGATAGAGCTAGCTCAAGATAGTGACGGGGTGTAATGAGGTGGACTGGATAGAACTAGCCCAAGATAGGGATAGGGTGTAATGAGGTGGACTGGATAGAACTAGCTCAAGATAGGGATAAGGTGTAATGAGGTGGACTGGATAGAGCTAGCTCAAGATAGTGACGGGGTGTAATGAGGTGGACTGGATAGAACTAGCCCAAGATAGGGATAGGGTGTAATGAGGTGGACTGGATAGAACTAGCTCAAGATACGGATAGAACTAGCTTAAGATAGGGATAGGTTGCGTACTTTTATAAGTGCGGCAATAAACTTCCGAGTTCCTAACACCACATAGTAACTAGGAAAGGTAAATAAATAAGGGCTAATATGGTTGGTTGATTTAATTTGTCCGTAAATTGAAAAGTTGCCAATAATCTTAACCCTACATCTGATATTAAAAATTAAATTTCATTCTGTCAAAAGTTGCGAACTTTCGAATCAGGGTTGGCAGATTTATTTGGCCTTTTCTTCCGTAAATTAGAACTTCTACCAAGTATTAAATAATTTTCATTTTATGGTTTAATTTTCATAGTATCATTTTTTCAAAAGATATAGTGATTTTAATACTGTTTATCAAAGATACTGAATTTTCTGAACATATCAACGATCTATGACCAAGAAATTAATTCTTCCACAAACAAGTTCGAAACTTGGCTAGTCCCTAAATTATTTGATGCTCTTGACGAATGAATATAAGTCCTATTATTTTATGTATAATACCATGTGAGTAATACTAAATATATGATTAAAAATTAAATAAAACACCATGTCACCTAAGAACCCTAATAATGCATGTCAGTACCATTTCCTTAGTTTTCAGGAAAGCTGAATTAAGGAAAAATATTAGGTATCCTATTTATGAGAAAAATGTAATTTATAAAAAATAGACTCAATGTTACTTTATTTTTTATTTACTTATGTTATTATAATTTTTGATTGATCTATACCATTATTTTTATTTTTTTATTAAATATGTCATAAAGAAATTTATATTTAAAATGGGATCTACATTTTTTTCACCCTTATCCTTTTAAAAGTATAATTATTAAGATAATTGTAGAAATGTTAAAATAAAAAAATAGAGGGATTAGGATGGCCACTAAAACTTTAGAATAAAATTACAGCATAGTCCCCTATTTTCCGGTAAAAAAATTAAATAATAAATATTTCAACAAACAGGATGCAATTTCTACTAATCCTCATTGGCAATTAAATATTTCATGCCAAATATAGATTATTGCTTTTTGGCCGATTTCATCACAAACCTTCAAATTACAACTTGCACGTCTTCGATTATAAAATACAGATTCAAGATAATATTTCAAGATATTACTTTTTCCAGCTTTAACTTTTTCCTTCGTTTTATTATTAAATCACGTGTAGATTCTTTTCTTTGTGAAAGTTGTTTCCGGTGTTCTTTTTTGAACAATTTTTGATCATCAGAGGAGTTATTCAATTCAAAGCAGTGATCACACTTATTCTTACATGCAACAACAGGCTACAGAATACGCTTTGTTCTTGGAAGAGTTCTTAAAAGCTTACACCACTTAAATGCAGTAGATTTCATTCAAAATAAAATAAATTAATACTTATAAACTTCAGGTGTTTCTCTCAGTGGTGCCAACCCATTTAATCACTTAAAAAAGTCACAAGTAATTTCTATTGTTGGGGGTCTACTTCATAGAGCAATACATTAATATAAGTATTGTTTTGATTTATATTAGATTGAAAAACTTAAGAACATTAAGTTTGGTTTGTAAAATAAACTTTTTTTTTTAATTTGAGTCAGAAAAACTTTAGATGTATTAGGTTTTTCTTTTCCTTATCAAAAGTGTATTAGTTTAAAGACAGACAAAATGAAGAGGTTTGTCTAACATTAGTAATTAATTTTAGTTTGGAGTTACAATGAGATCAAAACCTAACTTAGAATAATTCTAGAGATACGTCTTTTTGACACAAAATATAGCAAAATATAACACATATTTTAGTACTATAAATATAAATCACTGATTTTGTAGATGAGCTCGACATGACTTTGGTTCGCACATTATTTTTAAAAGAAAGTAACCAATTCATTTATTTTTTGATTTTAATTTTCAACGTCTTACTAACCGACTGGGATATCCACATATTTACACTAATTGGGTAGAAATGAGGAAGGTAGAATAGTAGCGTGCTCCACGTCTTACTACCTGTCCGGGATATCCACATATTTACACTAATGTGGTGGAGATGAGGAAGGTAGAATAGTACCATGCTCCACGTCTTACTACCCATCTGAGGTATCCAAATATTTACACTAATGTGGTAGAGATGAGGAAGGTAGAATTAGAATAGTACCGTGCTCCACGTCTTACTACCTGTCCGGGATATCCACATATTTACACTAATGGGGTAGAGATGAGGAAGGTAGAATATTACCGTACTACACGTCTTACTACCCGTCCGGGATATCCACATAATTACACTAATGGGGTAGAGATGAGGAAGGTATAATAGTACCGTGCTCCACGTCTTACTACCCGACTAGGATATCCACATATTTACACTAATGGGGTAGAGATGAGGAAGGTAGAATAGTACCCTGCTCCACGTCTTACTACCTGTCCTGGATATCCTCATATTTACAATAATGTGGTAGGGATGAGGAAGGTAGAATAGTACGGTGCTCCACGTCTTACTACCTGTCCGGGATATCCACATATTTACACTAATGTGATAGTGATGAGGAAGGTAGAATAGTACCGTGCTCCATGTCTTACTACCCATCCAGGATATCCACATATTTACACTAATGGTATGAGGATGAAGAAGGTATAATTTATATTATATGTACTCTCATTGAGAGAGTTGTGAAGCTGTTTAGAAATATAAATATAAATAATGACACTATAAGTAATCTGATATCAATACACCTCTTAATGTATCTCTAAATAGAGAGGGTATCTCGATTGGACGAACCTACAGTTTTCATCTGCCTGTTTCCTACCAGTAATGGTCAAGGACTAACCAACCATTTCCGTGTCCTGCATAACCCACTTTGTCTCTCTCACCCTCGTTTCCCCTATTCTTCCTCGCCATGTTCATATATCCATAATGATTTCCCTTTACCTCATCCCCCTCTCCTATTCATCAAACATGGGCTTGTTATTTGCGTTACAAAATCTCTTATTGATAGGCCTACTTGTGTAATCCATTACAGTGGAACATTAATGGATAAAATAGTAATCTATTTTTGCATTTTTCACGAGCTTATGAAAAAAAAATCAGTCCCGTCACATTTGTGAAATAATTTCCATAAAGCAATCATATTTTTGAATCAGTAATAAATAAAATTCCTGGAAAATGGGATCATAATCTTTTCTGTGATGACCTATTAAAACCATTTGATTTGAAATTCTAGGATGGGGTGGTAACAAACATATTCATTTAGAGGTATAATCTATTTAATTAATATTTTTAACTAAGCATATTCAATTTTGAAATCAAGTAATTTTAATTAATAACCACCAGCTTCGGGGGCCGAATGGTCTAACGCACTACTCTCGCAGTAGACTAGACTGACAATGACGGGGAGATTGAGGTTCAAATTTCGGTCAGTTGTACTGATTGGTTAGAAAAAAAAAGTTTTCCACTCTCTCACCACGTAAATGGTGGTTCACTTCCTCTAAATATAACCTTCCCAATCCCTAAGATCATTAGAGTAGTTATTACATAAGCGTATAACCTAAACGGTTAGTAATACGCGGTGCTAAAATAAAACCGCAACCCTAACCGGTAAGCGCATAGTCAAAGTCATGAGGTTCATTCTGTCCGGTTCACCATCGATGGGGAGATCGTGATTTCGAACCCTGGATAGGTGTATTGAGGCAGGTTTTCCTTGTTTGGGGACCTATTTACGATAATTCAAACTGTCAGTCTTAATAAAATGTTGACATTAATAATGATCGTGTAGGGGCAGTACTGATGGACTGATGGTCGTACTGACGAAAATACTTCACACCAGTATAAGTTCGTCAGTTTTGTGAGGGGTAAGAGGGAGTAACAGTAATAGGGCCCCTACACGGTCAATATTACTGTCAGTATTACTGTCAGTCTCACCAACAAATTGCAAGACTGATGGACTGAGACTGATGGGATCAGAAAATTCGGATCACATCAGTATTTTCATAAGTCCATCCATCAGTCCATCAGTAATGACACGATCAGTCAGACTGTCAGTATTAATTATTACTTTGTTAATACTGACAGTCTGACTGATCGTGTAGGGGCCCTAATATACTGAACGTATGCGTATGTCCTCAAGCATATAGTATCATCATGGCACACACGTTTTTCTTATTATTTTTATTTATTTTTAGCATCACATCCCACTACCCATTCAGGCTGCACGCACATATATTAATTACGCTAATGAGTAAAATCAAATTTATAGAATATGTAACCACACTTGCTTAGAGAGAGAGATAGAGAGAGAGAGAGAGAGAGAGAGAGAGAGAGAGAGAGAGTAGAAAATCATTTTGGGAAAATCACCCTTATTACACCTTACCAGAATTCAAACCTTGAGCTCCCCAACATCGGTGGTATAGTCTACCAGTAAACCCTTACGAAACTTTCGCACATTCAACCTTCCCCTCCCCCCCCTCCCCCCCAAAAAAAAGATTTAGTCTTTTGTCGTGCTGTTGAAATTAAATACTCAGCGAAGTGTAACACAAAATAGAAAAGAAAGTTTAATAATGTGAAAGTATTTACAATTTACAATACCTCTTTGTATACAATATTTGATGTCAGAATGCAATCATCTTGAATCTAATTTTTTCTTTTAACTTAAATTTTAAACATATAATGTGTTTTAACGTAAACTGAGTATGCTATGTCAGAAGTCGGTAAAAAAACCCTATCCACTGATACCTTATTCATAACTGTAGGCTTTGTATTAGTTGAGAAAAGGGGCTGTTGACAACAGAAATAATACATAGGATTGCTAGAATGATGCCTTAGATCATGTGGACATCGAAACATGTTTTTTTTTTATTATTATTCATGTTGTTACATTAACTGCATTTTGCAAGCAGGAGCTGAGACTGATAAAAATAACTATACGAAGACTGATCGTGTAGGGTTTCGTACAAATACTGATGCATACTGTCAGTCAGACTGTCATTCTTAGGACTGGCAGTCCGACTGATCGTGTAGGGTTTCGTACAAATACTGATGCATACTGTCAGTCAGACTGTCATTCTTAGGACTGACAGTCTGACTGATCGTGTAGGGTTTCGTACAAATACTGATGCATACTGTCAGTCAGACTGTCATTCTTAGGACTGACAGTCTGACTGATCGTGTAGGGTTTCGTACAAATACTGATGCATACTGTCAGTCAGACTGTCATTCTTAGGACTGGCAGTCCGACTGATCGTGTAGGGTTTCGTACAAATACTGATGCATACTGTCAGTCCCTTTCCCCTGTACATTTTACCTAACGTTTAGTTTGTAATTTGTGTATTTAAATAAAATAAAAATATAATACTAAAGCATTAGAGTTAGTTATGTTTTGTGTGGTAAAATGATCAGGAGATATCTAGTGGTAACGTTGTTTCTTACATAAATGGAAATAGCCTTTCATTCAAATTCACTCATCAACTAATGTTAGCATATTATATTTATATATAATATTTGTGTGATTAGTTTTAGTTTTGTATATATAAATATTAATACAGCCTATTCATCTTTTTTAGATCTTTTAAACTTAACTTGTAAGAAAGTTATTTCAATGATTTTTCTCTTTATACATATATAATTTTTATATACGTAAATGTTTGCATATATACATATACCTATTTATAAATATGTATATGTTTACGTGATATATATATATATGATTATGTTAAGTGTATATATATATATTTCTGTTTACGTGTATATATACAGTATATACAGTAGGTATACATATATGCAGTGTATACAGTAAATATGCTTATAAACAGTATAAATTGTATGTATACATGTATACAATATATACTGTATATATACATATACAGTATAAATACGTATATATACCATATATACAGTCTCTATATTTAGAGTATACATACACAATATATATAGGTATACAAGATTATTCAGATCTTCAGGTAATAATATACATAAATTCTGTAGGGGATGAAAAGACAAATATTTCCACGCAATTAACTTGGAGTCGGAGATGCCAAATGGTGGCGCTTCGGGACGGTAAATTTGGTGCTGTATGCACCTGAGTGGTAGGCACCACATTCAGTAAGCTTCACAAACCTTCAACGCCCCTCTGACAAACACGATGGTGTCAGCGCATCGGGTACCAGCACGATGGAGCCCCTGCCCACTTCAGTTTGGAAGCTCGTCACCACCTTGCCACCACATTTGGTGATCGTTGACTTGGTAGAGGTGGACCAAACAGGTGGTCTCTACGCTCTCCAGAATAACACCACCCGCTTTCTTACTTTGGTGGAGATGTATAGAACCCAAGAAAAGGCCAGCCCCCTTGCGGTTTTTATAGCAAAACATATGTCTGGCCAAAATAAATAAAACATTGCTTCAGTAAAAACATAGAGTTAAATTTCTTTACACCTGCTTCGGTGGCCGCAAGTTCTAACGCGCTACTATCACAGTAGATTAGATCGCCGATAACGGGGAGATCAAGGTTCGAATCTCAGTCGGGTGTATTTAGGGTGTTGTTTTCCGAAATTTTTTTCCACTTCCCCTCGACACAAATGCGGGTACGTTTAATCTTAATATAACCACCCTAATCATTAAAACCATTATCTTAATTAGTATATAAGCGTATAACCCAAACGGTTATTAAAATGAGGTGTTAAATTAAGTCTTCTTATGGTGTAATTAACGATTCTTGTATATCCATCATGAGCATAGCGTTGTTAGATAACTAAATTTTTAAATTAAGAGAAAAATTTGTCATTAAATTCCAGGACACACATGACAGATATTAAAGAACGGTTGAAAATGTAAAGAAAATTAAATTCTACCTATCTACTGGAGAAATATTTGACTTATTTCGACAAAAATAAATTGTTGATATAAAAACTGCAAAAAACAATGGCTTTTTCTCGCGTCCCCTACACAACCCCCCGCCCCCCC
>CABFWB010001729.1:123325-143326 GCA_902151455.1 Timema bartmani | reverse complement strand
CATTATTCCGTTCAGAAATCTTGTGAGTTTATAGAAAGAGAGAGAAAGTCTGTGCGGTGCGCCGTACCATTTATTTTTACAAGCAGTACCATAACGGGAAGCGTTACTAGGGTAACCAGAGTAGTTTAAGCTGTGCTTGAAATATACTTTCACCCTTTAAGTATATATCCTACCAATCACAAATAAGCTCTGCTGTCCCGTTCGCTTACTTTGTAAGATAGCAAGTCTACCTTGATTTATTCCACTCTGGTACAGCTGATAGGATAGTCATAGTGCAGTTAGTCAAGCTAGCGTATCTTTCATGGTAAACGGAATGTACATAACTAATGAGAGGATGTATTTTATTTGATATCTGGCCCATTAGGTTTTATACCGAGTGATAAGAACAATTTCAAAGTTGAAGATTGAGGTTCGAATCTCTCTCAGGTGAAATGGGTGTGGTTTTTCCTAAATTATTTTCTACTCTCCCTCCACGCAAATGCAGGTTCACTTCCTCTATATTCAACCTTCCCAATTCCTAACCCGTTAGTGTAAATAGTACATAAGTGTATATATATATATTAAAATCGTAGTGCTACTCCTGAAAGTAATTAGGATCGAAAACTTCTTCGGTGGCCGTAAGGTTTCAGACGTCACTTTCTGCTAGTGTTAAACTGGACTGTCAATTACGAATTCGAATTCCGGTTGGGCGTACTGAGAGTAGTTTTTTTCTAAAAATTGTTTTCCACTCTCCTTTCAAGCAATTGCGGGTAGATTACCTGTAAAGGCTGAGCAGGTATTAAGAAGTGGTAGTAGTAGTAAATAAAAAAAGATATTGTAGATTTTTCTAGCCTATCCCAAACATCAAAACTCAAGCCCAACAAACTACAGTATTTTAGAGAATTTGCAGGTAAGACTCACCTCTGACGGCTAAGTGCACGGCGTGCCGGTCTTGGCCCCTGTCGTTCTCCACCGCCAGGAAGTAGTACCTCGAGTCTGCAGAGTCCACCTGGCTGACGTGGAGCCTCGCCTCGTAACAGTCCTCTCTCTCGTCTTGTGCGAGCTCCTCGGCCTTGTACCTACCCAGGTCGGCACCCGCCTCCAGCTTGAGGCTCCCCCACTCCCAGGCGGTGCGTCGGGGGCGGGGGTCCGCGCATACCGTCAGCCGCAGCAAGGCGTCCTGACCCCTAGCGACCACCACCTCCGGCCCGCCCGACTGCCGCAGCACCTGCGGGGCGCCTGCACAAATCAAACAAAAACTATCAGGACAAAAGATATAATTTATGAAGTAATAAATTATAAAGTATTCTGATAACTGGCCATAAAAATAAATAAATGTGCTTCTTTACCTTAGAGAAACAACAATACAAAGTATTAGTTTCAAAATAAAACGGTCTAGTTTCAAAAACGGATGCGCATTAACCCAAACAAACAGTTCTTGTATGATGTTATAAACGGCCTTAGTTTCATCTGGTTCGTCATCTTAATTTGTAAAGAAAACACAGTATTTTATAAGTTTTCGTTGGTAAAACATTTTTAAGTGAGCCACAGACGCTGCATCCACACACAAACACACACACACAAAGATAAATATTCAAACATTTATTTTCATAAGTGATACATACATAAGAGTAGATCAGGTGATTTTTGAATAGCTGTCAGTTACCATCACTCCAGCGGCGAATCGACTTTAGCTTGAATTCTCAACATTTAACATTCACACATGTCTCGACTCAGCTGACGGGACAGTCGAGACAAACATCTTTACATATAAATTAATACTCTTTGGTTCATAACATTTATAGCCTGAAATACATTTCTTTTTTTCATAGACTGGGCAGACAGCAAGAATAATGGTAATTATTAACAGAATCAAGAATAAGTATTAAGAAACCAAAGGATGAAAGAGGTAGTGCTTTCTATCAATAATTGGGTTACTAGCTAGCAGCCAGAAAATACAGTTAGTGATGATAGTAATACTTATCAGGAATAAATAACATTTAGCCATGTATTAGGAAACTAGAAGATAAAAAAGTTAGTGGTTTCTATCAAATGAACAGCCAACGACGAGAATGAACGGTTTATAGTGATAAGAGTTATCAAGAATAAATAAAATGTATTAAGAAACTATAGTATAAAGAAGATAATGTTCCTATCAATTAGATAGCTGGTAGTAATAAAAATCTGTTAATAGTGATAATAGCTATCACGAATCAAAAATATGTACTAAGAAACTAGACTTTTAAAGAGGTGGTGCTATCTATAATTTGGGCTACTAGCCAGCAACAAGAAGACACAGTTAATAGTGATGAAAATGACCAGAAATCATGAATAGGTACAAGAAATAAACTAAAACTTGAACCATCAGGGGCATAGTAAAGCCACACTAAGTTTAATCTCATTAAATAAGAACTCCATTATATTATGAAATTATCCATAATACTGGTCGATTTAATTTTATTTCAAATTTACCAAAATAGGTATAACTAATCGTGCTTGAATCATCGCTACCCACTGGACTCTGAACAGTTTCGGGATTAAAATAATGTTAATTTACACTTTGGCAATTGGTGTGTTTGTTTTTCCATACTGTGTTTTTAATACCCTTTATTCTTCTGAATAAATGTGCGTTTTTTTATTTTCTGCCCAACCGTCCTCGTGGTATAGTGGTCAGAGCCTCTAGCTGCTGATCTAGAGACACCGGTTTCAAATCCAGGATGGTACTGGGGGATTCTTCGTGAAAGGGGAACAATCCCCATATAGTATTCGGTTAATTAGTCTTAAGTTGGGTTAAAATATTCATTGGTTCCACACCGTCATATTCACTATCACCATCACCACATCTCATCGGGACATGGAAAGAGCCCCCACACAAAGGATGTACGATTAGCCCATTTTGGCGTACCCAGGGCAAAGTTACATTTTTACTGGGCTAGTCTTTCTACAGAACTGAACAACAGATTGATGTAGCCTAGACACGCCATTATTATAATTATTATTATTTATTGCCTCTCACATCCTGTCCCTTTTATATTAACTGTCCTCCCTACAAACGTAACAAAAACGCGAGGCTATTTATTTTGCAGCCTTACTCAGTCAACTAGAATCTGTAGAATGTAATAATTGTATTTGAGTATATATATCGTACCGCAACGCAATGTAAGATAGACTGAAATGTGGTATCACATTAATGATAATTAAATTCATAACCATGTCCACTAGTAACTAATCCGATAAATACTAAACAAGGTCAATTATTCACTTAAAAAATTCAACTATTATTACTATTAAAGAACGGATTGGCAGTTAATATGAAGGCTTGCAAGGCTGTTAGAGGTTGTAGAAGTGCGTATATACATCCAACATAACATTGTGACGTAACACCCTCAAGTCTGGACGGTACTTCATAAACTGTGTAACATCATTCATAGCATCAGTGCGTCACATCAGCTGCCGGTATTTTGGCGTCGCATCAAAGGAATGCTAAGCATTCATGTTACGATACTTGTCTGTATGTAAAGACAGGAGTGAATAACTTCACTGAATAGCTTTTAGTCGTATAGCTAAAGTAAAGTTTTATTTATTTGTATTCTTTCTAAGCACCGCGTCTTACTAACCGTTCGGGCCATACGTCTAAATATTAATAACGCTTTTTTTTTAACAATGCGTCTTACTACCCGTTCGAGTTATATGCTTTTCAACTAATTACTCTGATGGTCTTAGGCCTTGGAGAGGTTATGTTTATAGGAAGTGTACCCACATTTGCGTGAAGAGAGAGAGAGAGAGAGAGTGTGTGTGGCAAACTATTTTGGAAAAATCCCCTTCAGTACACCCGACCGAGAGTCGAACCTCGATCTCCCCGGCATCAGCAGTCTTGTCTATTGCAAATAAGCGCGTTAGACCACGCTTCCACTGAAATAGGTCCTAACTACGCTAACGGGTTAAGGTTGTATAAGGTTATTTATTTGGGGTATTTTACATGCACTTTCTAAAAAAAAAACGATTTTATAAGCACACGGGAATTTCTATGAGCAAGAGCGAAAGGGCCTACCAATTGTGCTGGGAGAGATATTTGTATTTACCTTCTAGGGTTATTTTACATGCCACAATTAACATGGGACCAACGGCCTTAATTCCCCTCCAAAGAAAGTTGTGTTACGGATTTTTATCGCTCAGTAAAAGTCCATCGACTTCGAATCAGTTTGAACCCAAGACAATTTAGTCCTGAGGCGAGCACTTTACCCTAAGACCACAGAGGTACAAATTAATAGGGTTGAAACTAGGGTAAATGTACCCTCATTGGCGTGGAGGAAGAGTGGGAAACCGTTTAGGAAAAATCACCCTGAGTATAAAACACCAGGATTTAAACCCCGATCACACCGTCATCAGCATTCTAGTATATTATGAGAGTGAAAATTTACAGTTGCTCTTTTTGTTCATTATGGAGTGGAATGATTAAAACACGTTACACCTCGAAATATATTGAGGAAAGGAAATTTTATGGAATACGAAGCATCCCAGATATTATAGAAAAATAAATAAAATACGTTTGGGAACTTATTTCTGTAGAATCGCAAACATCGGAGGAATTACGCCCACTACATGCAGTTCTACTTGCAAATAACTGCGTCTGCCGCCATCGTCTTTATTGTTTAGCTTTTTTCTTTACCAAATAGTCCATACTCTGATTTTACTAGGAAGAACGGTAAAAGTAAGTTACTAAATTTACTAAAACAATTTTAATATATTCATACATCAAGACATGTTATCTCCAGCTGTCACTTTTGATAGATATAATCAATATCTATAGAATAACAAAAATAATATAGTAAAAACCCACCTAGGTGGCGGAGTTAGCTGACGTGCTAGTTTCGTGATGAGCTAGACTGCCGAGGATGGGGAAAATATATGTTTGAATCTTGGTCGGGTGAACAGGGGGTGGTTATTCGTAAATGGTTTTCCACTCTCCCTCCACGTAAGTGCGGGTTCACTTCCTCTAAAATCAATCTTCCCAATTTCTAACCCATTAAAGTAATTAGTACTTAAGCGTATAGCCCGAACGGGTAGTAAGTCGTGGTGCTAAATAGCATAGTAAAATGATATCAATGTTGGCCGCAAGTAAATATGCTAATATTTTCTCTATCCTCCAACAAAAATCAGNTATATATATATATATATATATATATATATATATATATATAGGCCTATACTTGCTGGTGCAGCGACGTCCATTTCGCATTGTGAAATTGAACTAAGTACTACTCTACAAAGTGATGGGATGGCATAATATTTTGCCACCGTGATATGCGGTGATGTTCAGAAACACCGTGTACCATATTATACCATATATTCGGTCCTTATAGTGAGGGGAGGGTTCATTAGTACAGTCCTGTCAAGACTTGGTTACTATGGCTCCCGAGCCGTTCATTGATATAAAAAACATAATACTATCATCTCACTCCATGCTATTATTATTAATTTAAAACGATGTTGATGTTTGCTTTGGCGTAAAAATGAATTCTAATTAAGTTTCCAATATATATATATTTTGTTGTTGAAGAAACTCAACAGGAAATTAAAACTAATGAGTGAAAGCTCCAACACATATATTTTAAAAACATGTGGTTAAATCGCGACTCCTGTGGTCAGACGGGACTTTTAAAAAAAATTTAATATCGCAGACAGTGTGACAATTTCCATAGAGTGCGCTACTGTCCCAAATAAATGACAGCGATAATAATTTCACAAAGTAGTTGCAATGTAATCATTTTATTAATTGCTGCTGATGTGTGAAATTGGGGTATAATCCCTCCCCTACATCCCTTACGCAAAATGGCGAAAAAGTTTACTGTTGAAATAAAGCCCAAACGGAAAGGTCAACCGTGGGAAGTTTGGTATAACATGGGTGGGGCGGCAGGGGAGGGGGTTAAATTTTGATAAAGACATGACGTTCGAGGGAATCTGGAAGTGACAGGCGAATTATTGGTGTCCAATATATATATTTGATGGTCTAAAGGATTTTTTTTACTATTATATTTTAGAGGTTTATAAAAGAATAAAATTTATATTCAGTAATGGAAAAGCTTCCCAAAAAATCTATACTAGTGACACTTGTCAGTTAGATGGAAATGTCTATCTGAAATGTTAACTTGCGATAAGAGATATGTATATAATACGAAAATATACATTTTTTTTAGTCGAACAGAAAACACGTGATTAAGATTGCTATCGTTATAATAACTATGCAAATATCAACATTTCATAACATGCGCACGCAAAAGAAACAAATGAGTTCTGGATCCTCGATGCTAACATCACTGAAATGGGTCAGAAGAAAATGAAACTGAGCGCCCGGATATTATTATAAAAAATAATTACTAAGGTGTGATGGAAGGGGACGCCAGCAAAAGTCAGTGTTTTTGCAGTTTTTATACAAAATGTTTTTTTGGCCAAAATAAAGAAAAATTGCTCCAGTACAAACATAGCATTTAATTTTACTCGCATGGTAAACTCTAAATTTCTTGAATATATTTCAAAGGTGTCCTTGAAATTAATGACAACTTTTTCTCTTCATTTTCAAAGTTTCTCATCTCATGCCGCTTTGCTAATGATGGATATTCAGGAACTGTTAATATCACCATGTGAAGAAAATTAAACTTATGTCTGTACTGTAGAAATATTTGATTTGTTTTTTCCCAAAAATGTTTTGACATAAATAAAGTGCAAAAACACTGGCCTTTTATCGCGTCCTCTTCCTTCCCATCTTAAAAGCAAAGGTTTTTCTGGAGCTCCGAGTTCAATACCTTCGTTTATATGTCCCAAAATATCTAAATAATTGCTTGTTGTAAAAACAGTTACACCATAATAATTTAGACGGAAGACAGAGCCAGATCAATATCCCACTAACCTTACATATTTTCAAAATACCAAAGAGCAGGCTATAAAATATATAACCCGCTTTGGTGGTCGAATATTCTAAGGCATCCATCTCGCAATATACTGAACGAACGATTAGGGTTTTAACCACGGTCAGGTGTACTGATGGTGGTTTTTACCTCAATGTTTTTCTTCGCTTTCCCTCTTTGCAAATGCATCTACAAATCATATAGTTTTAAACTATTCCTTTTTCATACCACATTAGCGTAATCATAGTATACTAGTGGCTCGTGGCAGCGATATCGGCAAGTTGTCGCGCTAAAGTGTTTTAAAAAAGTTTTTACTGGGAAAAGTTGTATAGAATGAAGCCTCATTCGACTTTCTAGTTAAAGGCCTGTTCGTCAAAGGCAACTTTATATAGATTTTGATCTTTCAATGTTTAATTTTAGATAAAAGTAAGTTTTTCTTCTTTACTCTAAGCGACCCCTCTCCCAGCTCTCTTTACCTATTTGTTGCTACTTACCCCCTAAGTATGAATTGACTTATTATTTTTAATCAAAGAGAAATATAAATCATACACAAATTGGGGTTTCCATGGGGATGTAAGCAAATAATGATTGTACAGATGAGCCACTGCACGCACAGAAGAAAATATATAAACATTCTAGGAATATCGAGTTTTCTTTGCAATATTCTATTTTGCCGACATCCTAAACCCTTAACCTTTAAAATGAGTGACAGTTTGTCAAAATTGGTTCAGTAGTCTTCTCATAATTTCATTTACCAGAAATGGGCTTATCAGATAAAATGTGATAGTGAAAATGAGAGTGTAAATGTTTGAGTGTGTTATTGTGTAAGTGTGTGGGTGAGTGTGAAAATGAGAATGTGAGTATGAGAAAGTGAGTGTGAGGTGTGAGAAAGTGACTGTAAGAGACTGAGAATGAGAAATTGAGAGAGATTGAGTGAGTGATAGTGAGAGTATGTATATGTTTTAGAGAGATAAATATTGGGATAAGAG
Organism: Timema bartmani; assembly: GCA_902151455.1. Lineage (NCBI taxonomy): Eukaryota > Metazoa > Arthropoda > Insecta > Phasmatodea > Timematidae > Timema > Timema bartmani. Next base: position 135,453 of record CABFWB010001729.1, on the reverse strand, counting down.
GGAAATAGAGATAGAGAGAAAGGGAGTGTGAGAGAGAAAGGTAATATGTGAGGGAGAATGCGTGATAAAGTGTATGAGTGTGTGTGTGTGTGTGTGTGTGAGAGAGAGAGAGAGAGAGAGAGAGAGAGTGAGGGATAGAGGATTGTAAGATTTCAGGAGGGATATTGTGTGAAAGAGAAAGAAAATATGAGGACGTGTGAGAGAGTTTGAGAGAGAAATTTAAAGTGAGAGAGACTTAGAGAGAGAATTTAAAAGATAGAACGTTCGAGAGAGAGAGAGCGTTTTAGAGAGATAGAGCGAGCGTTTGAGAGATAGAGAGCGTTTTAAAAAGAGAGCCTTTGAGAGAGAGAGTGAGGTCCTTTGACAGAGGTTTTAAAAGAGAGAGTATAATAAAGATAATGTGAGAGAAATTGTGTGATAGAGAGTGTATGTGAGGGTAGAGAGTACGTATGTGAGAGAGAGGGATAAAGTGTGTGAGAGAGAATGAGAGAAGATTATGGGAGGGAAAGTTTGTGAGAGAATGAGAAAAATGCCAGATAGGGAGAAAGCATGGGAAAATATAGATGTGGTTCACAAAACATTATAATAATCTGAAATATCATTCCCTCAAAATTAATTATCAACATGGAAACATTGCTGAACTTACTGTATTTGTAAGAATGTGAAAAGATAAATGGCCTACAAAAAACATTACTTTAAAATATAATATCCTCAAAATTAAGCAGTGAATGAAAATATAGCTTAACTTATGTCTTTGTATTGTGTTACTATTTGCTAAAATGAACATCAAAATCCCTTATTTGAAAATAAATGGTACGGAATCCCGCACGGAATTTCTCACTCTATTGTTTAAAAATGGAGATATTTACTCAAAACTTGTAATATATATGAAACTAAATAATATACACTAGCAAACCCAAGCATAAATTGCACTATACTTATTTAAAACATTTTTTGAGTTCCGGTTTTAAATTTATAATTTTATTTTTAAAGAATTAATGTCCTCATTTTTATGTTTGAACTAATAAAAAAGATTAATATTAGGTCCACAAGGATCAACACTTCGTATTAAAAGTTCGACTTCCGGTTAAAATTTTCGACATTTTATTAGGTGTTGCACATCTTCAGGTCACTGAATTGCTATTAAATTCCTCATTTATAAATTTTGACCAATAAAAAATGTAAATATTGACTATTGAGTCTAAAATGGAGATAAATCGTTGTTGTACAAACATTTCTCCTAAGAGGTTAAAGGAAAAATAACATAAACTTTTTGAGAGACTTACTTATATTTAATTACTCTATAGCATTGGAGAAATATTGCGTTAAAGCTTAAGTAGTATCTCTTTACAACAAAAGCTCACAAAATTATATGAATATATTTGCCAATATCTCAGAAACTGTTGGTCTTATAAAAATAAATTTCATATAATTTTTTATATTTCTAATAGTACTACAATTTTGCAATGATAAGTTATTTAGTATCTCTAATAGTTGCGGAGATACGGAAATTTCAGCTTATGTAAAGCACCCTAAAATTAATTTTTATAGGAAAATGAAAATATCCAGTTTATTTATAATTTTAATCAACGCCTAGACACGAATTTTAATCAAAATGTTAGAGCCAATTTTGAGAAAATCAATTCTCTTTTTTTCGTCCTTTATTAAAATACTCTTAATTTTAAGTTTTAATAGACACACAGACAGACAGCATTGCAAAGACTACTTTTTCGGTTACGGGGGTCATGAGACGTCGACATTCATCAACATTTCAGGTTAGATTTTTTTACGGTTGCAATATTTTACTTTTTGTGTTTGAAAAGTTAAAAACATTAATATATTTGCATATAGCTCTAAAGTTATTAGTTTTATAAAACTATGCTTCGAATAAAATATTTGAACTATAAATAGATCTACATATTTGCAATGATCAGTAATTTCATATCTCAAATAGTTTCGGAGATATGATAAAATGATAATTTACTTATCACACCGGAGCCCTTAAAGTAATTTTGCCGAAATATTGAGGGTAGCCATTTTGTTTGTAATATATATAAATGTTTATAAATGAAATATAATCAAAATCGTAGAGCCATTTTTGGGATTAAATTGGCTTTTTCTCTTTTTCCCCTTCAGTAAACTACCCTTAATTTTAGGGGTAGATATCCAATTCCAAAAACCCCTTGGGGAAATCCTATGAAAACCCTATATACCAAGTTTTAGCCTGATCGGTATAATAGTAAGGCTCTAGTCGGAGGTACAGACAGATAGACAGACAGACGGACGGAAATTCAAAAATCACTTTTTCAGATTCAGCAGGTCATGCATGAATCGTCAAGATTCATAAAAATCTCGAGTTAAATTTTTTTGACGATTACTATTCTTTCTCTTCCTGTAAGATAGCGAGAAAGTAAAAATAAATGTTTCCCAAGTTTATGCATCTCAGTTTAGATGTGTTATGACCAGCATCCAAAGAGAAATATTCATCCAAAGAGAAAATTGTGATGTGTTTCGACCAACAAATAAAGATTGAGTTATTATTTTCTAGCTAAAGAGATATATACTATTTAGAGATTTATAATCATGCAACAAATAACGTTTTCTCCATGGTGATTAAACAAAGAATGAAAAAATGAAAATTTTCTGTTAAAGTCGGGTTTTCGTTGAAAATTACTATTTTCTCGACATCTTGAACTCCTAACCGTTAAAATTAGTGGTCGTTCGTCAAAATCTGGTCAGTCATTTTCTCGTAATTTCTATTACCAGAAACGGGCTTTTCAAATTATACATAAGAAAGAAGATAGTATCTCCAACAGTTATTTAAAAAAAATAGTTAAGATTAGATTGAGTTAAAAAAAAATTAAAAATTATTTACGCAATTTTACGCAGTTCTGACACTACCGTAAAGAGTTTAAAGCACTAGATCTGGGCTAGCTCTTCCTAAACAGATGCATACATTTTTTTATGCTTAAAAATTATTATTTTGAATTATTTAAAGTTTGTTTTGTGTCTTGCATTAAAATCTGTTATTTCCTTTGTCATTTTAGCAGATTGAGGAATTGTCTTTTCAAAGCTGAATTCACTCTCTAATTTAAAAGGGTTTAGAGGTAAAAGAACTAAAGGTGTAACGTAAAAAAAAAAATTACAAATAAGGGAGGAAATCTATCCCCTTAGTCAGAAATGTTTTTAAATCCAACCTCCAAACAGTAACGTAAAATACATGCCTATTTATGTGCTTCGTATTTACCTTAATCATATTGACAAGAGCTCCGACCAGTTCTTCAATCGGTCAAGCCGCTCCCCTTTGACACACAAAGTCGGTAAGCTTCCCCTCTCCCCCTTCTCTTGTGTGTGTTAGTTTGTGTGTGGCGTGGATTGGTCCAAAGGATCAGGGAAGAGTCAGACACTTGGGGATTTTCCTCACCTCAAAACGTGGTCGGAATAAAGAATGAAAAAAATAAGAGAGGATGGTTTGGTAGTAGAGAGGAAGGTGGATTTGCAAACCGAAAATAGAAAATACAGGTCAAAAACTCAGGCTTAGCTAAAATATAGATAAATATTGAGCCCCACACATGAAAAGGGAGTTTCAATTTGGCTTTTGGAAAGGCAAAGGGTGTAAAGTTGCTCTATATAGACTTAGTTGAGGGTTTTTTTTCACGAATTTTAAAATCTGTACTTTTTGACATAAGGTTATTCAAGGTCTTGGTTCAAGATGGAAATGATGACAAACATATGTAAATCGAAGCGTATTGGCACCTACACGGAAAAAGGCTGCAAAAACCAAATGTGAATATACAATTTCTTAGTGAAATGTGTGCTATCTTCAAGATATCCATGGATTTTTACTACTCTCCACAGGTGTTTAGGTGGGTTTAGATGATCTTCGACTATATTTTTTTTATGGATTTGAAAGTTGGGATTCATCAAACAGAATACCGATGGTTTGTATGAATGTATGATTACCATGACCTTGGATAAATGTATTATTCATAATCACCCATGACTTTGAATGCATATATTCTGTGGATGTACTCATTACGTTGAATGCATGTATGCTGTGGATGTACTCATTACGTTGAATGTATGTATGCTGTGGATATACTCATGACCTTGAATGAATGTATAGTAATGAGTTGCCGATTATTTTGGATGCAAGTATAAGGAAGGGTTAGCCATAACCTTGAATGAATGTATGTTGCAGAGCCACTCATGACCTTGTATGAATGTCTGGTTCAAATATATCGACAACCTTGGATACATGCCGGCTGCAACGCTACTCACTACATTGTATGAATCTCTTTTGCAGAGCTTCATATTACATCGCTTGGATGTCTATAGCAGAGCTATCCAAGACATTGGATGAATCGCAGTTGCAGAGTTACACATTACCTTGGTTTACTGTATAGCACCGAGATATTCAAGCCATTGGATGAATGTTTGTTGCATAGCTATCCAAGATATTGGATTAATGTCTGTTGCAGGGATATTCAAGATATTGAATGAATATATGCTGCAGAGTTACCCAAAACATTGGATGAATGTCTGTTGCAGAGCTATCCAAGACATTCGATGAATTTAGGTCGCAGAGATAACCAAGACATTTGATGAATTTATGTTGCAGAGATATCCAAGACATTCGATGAATGTAGGTCGCAGAGATAACCAAGACATTTGATGAATGTCTGTTGCAGAGATATCCAATACATTGGATGAATGTTTGTTGCAGAGCTAACCATGACACTGGAAAAATGTATTTTGTGGAGCTATTCAAGACATTGGATAAATTTATGTTATAGAGTTATCCAAGACACTGGATGAATGTTTGTTGCAGAGACATACATGACATTAGATTAATGTGCTTCCGATAAGTTATCCAATACAGTGGATGAAAGTATGTCGCAGATCACTGGATGAATGTATGTCATAGAGCTATCCAGTACATGTATGTTGAAGAGCTAGCCGAGCTGTTGGATGAATGTTATTTGTAGAGATACCCAAGATATTGGATGAACGTCTGTTGCAGAGCTATCCAAGCCATTGGATGAATGTTTGTTATAGAGCTAGCCATGACTTTTTAATATAGATTGCAGTATTACTCACCCACAACCTGCACGGAGATAGCCTCGCTCTGCACGAACCTCTCGGTCCCTCCTATGACATTGGTCGCTTTGCACACATACTCCCCCTGGTAGTCGTACGTGACGTTACTGATGTACAGACGCGGCTCCGACGACCGTAGCAATACTGTTACCCTCAGCCGAACAGGTGAAGGTCGCCTGCGAGAACAGGGATGCCGTCGTCAGACGATCCGATCCGATACTCTTGATCTGAGGAGGGTCTGCAATCAACACCAGGAACGATTAGAATAGTGACATGCCGCAGCGTGTTTCCAGTGGGGAGAATATCTGGTTCAAACCGTACATGTGAATAATTGCGATCAATAAATAAAAACCATAATCGGTGATCAACTGAAACATATAACGCATCACTGTCATGCTGGACATGGTTGCTTATGACGGGGAGATCTAGGCTCTAATCCAAGATGGGTGTACTGAGTGCTATATTCACTAAGTTATTTATTACTCTCCCTACATATAAATGTCGGTACATTTAATCTCAAATGTGACCTTCCACACAGGGGAGGGGGTTTATGAGTTACCCAACCCCTGCACCTAAAACTCGGGGATTTGGGGGTCATCCCCCCAACTGGCAGAGGCAAGAAAATTTTCAAACTATATAATCCTCTATAAACTATTTCGAAGGTTTTTAAATTAGTTATTGTGGACTTAGGTTTAACATTTTTTTAAAACTAGTCACTAACATTAAAAATATAAAAAGGTAAGCTAACCTTAGCTCAAAAAAAATGGTTTTAATCATCCTCTAAAAAACCATGTCTAATAGATTACAGCATTTTCAAAAATAAATAATTCATTAACATCCAGGCAGCATGAAGATAATTGATTCAAACAAGCGGTTGAAACTTTGTTTTTAAACGTGCATTAAGTAAAAAGACAAAATTACTTTACTGTTATTGATGTTTTTAATCCTCTCTGCACGTCATTAATTTTCATTTTATATTATAACTAGCGGACCCGACAGACGTTGTCCTGCCCGAACGTTGGCTTTTCGTTTGGGTGGCATAATTGATTTCGATAATAAAACAAATAGGCCTACTATGTGATCATCACAATTACAAAATCACAATGAACTCCAATTAGTGAGTAACACAAATATTACAAATTCAGTGTTTCTCAAGACAACATACAAAATAAAACATCTTTTCATTTTTGGCACTTCGCCCACAACTCCACAAATATCAGCTGTATTGAAAAACAAACATAACTATGAATTATTCTAAGAAGTTCAATTATTCATGACCTTTTCATAAGGTTTTAACGGTCAATTATTGATGAACTTATGATTTTTTAACGGTCAATTATTAATATTATATTCATTACTATAAATATTGGGTGGTGGTGGGGGGTGGGGTGGGGGTGAAATTTTGAGGTTACATGTTCTGATATGCGAAAGATTTAAAAAAATAAACAAAAACCCCCTCCCCCCCATAAAAAATTCCCTAAAAAATAAAAAAAATATTCCTAGAACCCGATTGCAGCGCCACCTACCGGGTCCAATTGTGAATCTAAACCATCCATGGACCCACTCAAACACACACAAAAAATTTCATCAAAATCGGTCCAGCCGTTTAGGAGGAGTTCAGTGACATACACACGTACAGAAGAATTATATATATTATATATATATATATATATATATATATATAAAGATAAGATAAGATATATTCCACAATAACTTAAAAAAGTGACATAAAAAATTAATACATAGGTACATATTTCAATATTAAAAACGTATCCATTTAACTTTGCTTTACACTAGACAGAGAAAACGTATTTTGACACTGTGCACTAATTTTGATAAAATTGTCTGCCAAAGCTTCTATGTCTAAGGCAATTGCAACTTCTTTGTGGACATGTAAACTATGCCTACATAATATGGTGTCGGGAAAATTGCGCCCGGGAAAACTGCGCCTTCCCAGAAAGAAGGGAAAATTGCGCCCTCACATGAATCATCACACTTATATGAGAAAAGTGCGCCCACACGACCTTGTCTGTCTCATCCTAATAATTTTAACAGGGTCGTGTTGGTGCACTTTTCTCACATTCCTCACGACCTTACCATTTTCACATCGCATCCTTTTGTTTAGGAGGGTGGGTATTTCAAATCGACTCATTGCACATCATGAGGTCTTAAGGAGGTCAAATTACATCCATTCATCGCACCTGTCTCTTTGTCTGTTATTTAGGTTAGGTTAGGTTAGGTTAGGTTTTTCAATGAAATAAAGATTAGTGTGTATCTGTGAGCATTTGATGTAAACGTATAAATTGAAGTTACCAAACTAATTATCGATGACCTTTTACTCCATTTTTTGAATCAAGGCCAGACTCTTTAAAACACTTTGCTAGGTCCCTGGGCGTACTTGTTTTGTAAGTGTGTAAAACAGTGTGTGGGGCGCACTTTTCGCACCTAATGATGTGATGATTAATAGGAGGGCGCAATTTTCCCATTTTTCTGGGAAGGTGCAGTTTTCCCGGGCGCAATTTTCCCTAATCTCATAATATAACAAACTTAACATTATTGTATCTTAAATTAGAATGGAAAACTTATAACTAATTAGGTACTACTAACTTCATTCTAAACCACTCTATAGTTTGAATCAGCGTACTGTTTTTCACACACAACTTTTTAGTCAGCCTAAAGAGTGCTTATGGAAAACCACTGAAGGGCAAGGAAAATGATGACAGAAAAGGCTAATATTATTAGTATTTTGGATTACTTTGTGGCTCGAAAGAAGACTCGCCACCTAGATTGTACGAAACATGACAATCCAACCTACACATGCATATTATCAAGGGGAACGATTTAAATGCTGCCATTGATGTAACAAAATAGTTTCTTTTAGCTTTAGTGTTTAATTGATGAAAAAATATTACTGTTCAGCAATTTATGTGTCCCCATATATAAATGTTATAATGGGTGGATTTGATATTTACGATAACTTAAGCAAAAATGTACAAGTAATGAATATCTTACGCTCTACCCCTGCACAAGCAGACCTGCAGGGGTCTGTTCTACGCCACTGCTTCCACATCCCCAACTCATTAGCGTCAATATACGCGTATAGATAGGGTGCTAAGACGTGAGGGAAAATGGAAGTAGAACACGCATTAGTCAGGTATCAACGAACATATGTGAGGAATGCAGAGCAGAGCCTGTATATGAACTAAGGCAGGGGTTATTCAACGCGTGGCCCACAATAACATTTTATTGCGGCCCACTGGCTCATGAAAAATATACAATTATTTTAAGAGGAAAAACTACCAGTACCGATAAATATTTTATATAATCATCTAATAGAATAAAAAGGTATTTTACTTACTTATTTTACGTTATTATAAACAATTTTTGCTTTTTACCTGAAGAAAAGTATTACGTTATTATATAAATGTACTTTTAAATGACAAATGACAACTCTATCATAAAAGACAAATAGCGTTACCTTCTGCTATGAAAAAAAAAAGCAAAGCACCAAGAGAATATACCTAATGAAAAATACGAAATTTCACCTGTTGGAGACGAATACAAATATTTTAATATGTATTAAATCCATATATTTTCGGTATAGTATTGCGGCCCGTGATCCAACAAGATACAGAATATTTAGCTCTTGGACAAAAAAAAAGTTGAAGACCCCTGTACTAATGGACTCACTCCAACTGGATTGTGATGCCGTGTCCATCCCTCAAGGGGCTATTTAGAAGAGTGCATGTAAGTCAGAAACTTTTCACATCGTCACCACCTAAGGCACAAAGGTGAACTGCACGGTGGAACACCTGGCAATCACGTAGGATTAAACACCTCCATCACAGGGTGTTCTACAACACAGCTTGCGGCCGGACTCTCTCTGAGTGGTGCTACGCTTGCAAGCACACGCAACGACCAGTTTTGGACCACAAATCCTCTAAATATACATTTAAAACGTTCTCAAAAATCACTTATTAATAAGCAACACCTAATTAAAGGGCTATGGTCAAATTAAAAAAAAAGTCCTTAAGTATTGTGCCATAACATCTAGATATCAAAATTGAACAAAATCCATTAAATTGTTTTAGATAAAAGTCCATAGTTGGACTAACGGGCGGGTGGACGAACAGACAGATATGGGGAGAGACAGAATCTAAAAATTCAATTTTTGGTGGTTGTGTGTCACATAAAACCTATAATATTCAACCTTATATTGAAGTAAAAATTTTTATGATTACGGTACCTTTTCTTTATTTCAGAAAGTAAAAAGAGTAACGTACCAGATAAATAACTACTTGGTGTTGATGTTTATAATTTATTTTTAAATCTCCCTATACCAAATAAAATTAATTAAAGTAATTAATAAATTCAGATTATTTGGTGTTTTTATCAATTCAGTGTTGACCTATCTATTGTGTACAAATATCAAAACACAATGTTACTTAGAAAATACAGAAAATAAAAAAAATGTCAGATGTTAATCAAAACAAAACAGAAAAACCTATACAAGTTATATATATATATATATATATATATATATAAAATTATTGGTCCTGTCGGTTCAATGTTTTATGCCTCAACTCACTCATCCAACGAATAAAAACAATGTGTTCACGATGTGGACAAACAAGGGAGAAATTAATTGCCAGGTTTTTGGGGGCGTGGCAAGCCTGTGGTGGTTACGGGATTCAATAACGAATAGTGTATAGCTTTAAATTGACTCGGTGATGAAAAGAGGGAAAGGGGGTGCTGTAAATCAACAAACAACCCAGGGATTCAGGAGTATTCAGGGGAAAAGGAGTAGTCACCACAACAAAAGATTAGGGAAAAATAAATTCAATATTTTTACCAACACGTAAAAAGAGTATGATCCGCATCGATGGGCTTGAGAGCTAAGGAGTTTATCCTCTTCTGGGTCTGGTTTGCCCCAGGAGAGTCTTTTGTTTGGCTGCCAGAACAAATGGAGTAGTAAAGTGAAAGTAATGACTGATTTGTTCTAACCTTTCACTATCCATTTAACTGATCACACACATAATAAAATAGCAAAGAAATATATATATATATATATATTTATTTATATATATATATATTTATTTATATATATATATATATATTTATATATATATATATATTTATATTATTTATATATTTATATATATATATATTTCTTTTAAGATAAAGTTTGATGTTAAGTGGGAGGAAATCATCATTTACAAGTACAACCTCCTCAAAAATCGCTTGCCTTGGTAATAGTCTCTAAGCCTCACACCTCTCTTATGTCTTGACTAATTATGTATAGCTGGTCTCTTGGTTTAATGGTTAATATACCTGGCTACTAATCTAGAGGTCTCGGGTTTGATTCGTCGCAGTGCCATACACATTTTTCCCAAATGCGTATTGTTTCTATGGTTGATATGATCTGGTAATTAGGTTTAATACTTCTATTGGCACTGCATAATCATCATCAGAATATCTCATAGGGACGAAGTAACCTCGCCTAAATGGTGTTACAACCTCAGAAGACGGTTACATATCAGCCACTGCCAGTAAAAGACCAGGAATATCTAGTCGATAAAACACTGGTGGCATACAATAGAAAAAATTATAATATTTAATACTATTTTAAAAATTGAATAATACCTGCACCAAAGGTCAAAGCTAATATAGTCTAATCGAATGAATTGATAAAATGACACCTGGACACGGAAATCGACCCCAATTTTTTCAATTATAAATAAGATATGGCTCAAGTCCATAATCATAATCATTCATCCCTCAAGCTTCATCTTTCATACATACTTTGTATAGTGTTGTTATCCTCCATAATACAGTCTAGGTTTTCGCTGACGGTGAGGTAGAGGTTCAAGACCCGGCTTGTTGTAGAGTGGCTTTTCCTAAATGTTCTCCTACTCTCCCTTTAATTATACGTGGGTGGTTTTGCTTCAAGTTCTACCTTACTCATAACTACCCAGGTAACGTTTACCCCGAAAGTGTAATTAAATGTGTATAGGCCCAGACGGGTTGTAAGGTATGAAGCAGTTTAAAAACAAAAAAATGCATATTACATATTTTCTCTTTTTCATATCACTAAACGGAAAGGAAATGGGCATAATTTAATTTTGTAAAGTAAAATTGAACTGTAATTTGTACGTGACTAATGGCAATAGTTGACATCCAATCAACGGACAGTAAACAAGGGTTGAAACCGACTAAATTAGAGAACTCCTAATGATGCACGTGACCGATACAAAATCCTCTGGGCAAATATCAACTACCCTCATCTTTATAACCACCATCGTCACTGAGCTGTCGGAACATACGGTGTGTTTGTAGCAAACAAGGGCAGATTTTGAGAAAGAGGGGCATAGTTCCCTTAAAAAAAAAGTTTGATCTAATATAGGTTTTATATATTTTTAGCAGCACATTTTACCATCCATTCGAGTTATATACCTATTCACTAATCACGTAAACAAGTTTTGAATGAGGAAGGTTGAATTTAGAAGAAGTGTATCAGCATTCAGGTGAAGGGGAAGTGTACTATTTTAGGAAAATACACCCTCAGTACAGCCAATCAGGATTCAAAACCCAATCTCCCCGTCATCAAATGTCCAGTCTGTTGCGAGAGTGAAGTCGTAGACCGTTCGACCACCGAATTGTTTGATTTAGATTATTTGAGTAATAATCAAAGAATATTAATTAATAGTGGGATAAGATTTACTTCATAACTGTTTTATGTTATTTTGTGTTCAAAGCTCTTTTACTACCTATCCGGGCTATCCACAAATTTACGCTATTTGAATAAAATTTTTGGTACGCGAAGACATCTTAGGGATTAAGTAATATTTAAAAATATATATATATATATATATATAATATTTCATGATAAACACTGAATAATTGGTGCTAGCTTTAGGGATAGCTATAAAATACCTGGACGTAAGTAGCCTACATGTGATCTAGTAGCGCCAGATTTTCTCTCTATCTCTTTATCTCTCTCTCTCTTCTGTCCCCCCCCCCCCCCCCCC
>CABFWB010001729.1:105471-123272 GCA_902151455.1 Timema bartmani | reverse complement strand
CCCCCCACCTGATAGATTATCTAATACAGTACTATGTATAACTTGTATTATGCACCATCAACTTTGGAGATACTAGGTTGAAGATAAATTATATTATTCAGTGGTACGGAAATAAAAAGGTTGAGTATGAATGATCTATACCACTTCAGGTGTAGTATTTTCAGACAGTTATGAGTAATATGGCTTTGAGTGGTCTCTTTTAATAAATTGATTTACTAATTGTGTAAAAATAGAAGAATTACACCCAGACATAGATTTGAACCCCGCTGTCCAGCTTTACGCGTCCAGCTCTCTACTGACTTATCTATCTGGGATCTCCACCATTTAAGTGTGTAATTTAACTATATAAATGGTATAAGACGTCACTCTCGCAAGAGACTAGACCACCGATAACGGGAAGATCGTGGTTCGATCCCTGTCCGGTATACAGAGGGTGTTTTTTCCTAAATGTTTTTCCACTTTTTCTCCAAGCAAATTCGGTTGAACGTATGATAAATTCAACCTTACATATCCCTATTATATAAATGTATATAGTACATAGACATATAATATGAATGGGTAGTAAGATAGGTAATTTCATGAGACTATTTATGAATATTAACACCCCTGAACAAAGATACAAAATGTGGTTGTTCCTTTATCAAACTAGCTACGTGACGTAAAAGAAGTTCTTAAGGCTACACTAAGTTTCTAAGTAATCAAATATTCGTCCACGGGTAACTTGGGACCGTCTAGTAAAAAATAGGAAGGGGATGGGGTCTTTTACGTCAACACTAACTTAGCCGGAAACCAGCACGAAGCTAATGTATATAGACAGTGTAAACTTTAGTTTAAAAAGTTGGTGTGTATGTGTGTGTATGTGTGTGTGTAATGCACGCATGCATGTATTGATCGATCTGGAAGAAGAAACCATTAAATATGAGAGGTAACTAAGGGGTTAATTAATGAAGTTAATCATAACCTTGATGCCATATTAATAATCTTTCCCCCTAGAATAATGGACTTCAGCGTACATTGAGGACATATACAGACATGAAACCTCTTGGAATTTAAGAGTGGGTCTGATAGAAAGAAAGGTTTGTAGAGTATTAAGATAGTATTATTTATTTTACAGTCACATATTTCATTTTCTTAAATTTAAAGTATCTAGCGTGCACTTTCTAAACCCACTGATACTATCAATCAATGAATTGTAAACTTAAATCTTGCCAGGAATCTAAATTTTGACTCCAGTTTGATATTATTCTATAAGGACTATTTTATAGATTTTAATACTTTTCTAAAATTACTGCTACAGATCAAATGAGTTATAAAAGTAGTTTTAGTAGTAACTTTAATTTTTAAAACATAACTTCTACCAGAAAACTATCATAATTCTCTTTCACAGTACATAAATTTATGATAAACATTATTATGACTATTAAAAGATACATTCAAACGTTTATAATTTGGTTTTTAGAAAGTTTCCAGTCTTTTCTCAATAAAAAAATAATGTGTGTTTATGGGATTTATAAGAGTAATCTCCATATTTCCAGACACTTTAGATTAGCGGTGGGCACAGTATTTTTCAATATATATCTTCAAGTGTGGCAAATACGAAATTAAACTCACCACACTGTGTAAAAATTTAGAAATTAGTTTGCTCAATCGAACATTTAAAACAATACACACTGTTTAAACAAACATATTTAAAATATGCATACACTTTGACTACTCATTTACAACTGCTTCAGACTCAAAAATGATGAAAACCGTTCGAATATAAGATGTATGATAATTTAATGCTAAGCTTGACAATCCTTTTGTCAGAAGCCAAAGATGAAACGAAGTGTTGGGAAAAGGAGTTTAGGGGGGTATTGAAGAGAAGTGTTGCGCCAAAGACTCATCAAGAGAGCGGAATGCTAAGAATAATACGAGGGAAATATCAAATTGGAACCTTACACGCCATCATGAAAAAGTTAATTTTATTGTGAGAGCTGGCAAACTAAAATTCACCACAAATTTATGGCCAATTCATCACTTATGGCGATTGGTAATAGAGTTTTTCACATTGCCTTTAGAGAGTGGTTAGTACTAAAGGTTGAAATTTAATTTTTCATAAAGTTAATGAGTTTGAATGTAATGTCATTGGTGTTTAAAACAGGACGGATATATATATATATTCGTTAGATTTGTATTAAAATCAGGGTGTCTTCAGTTCTCGTATATGCTAAAATATACTATTCAAAATGCACAATAAAATATTTTAAATTCACAAATATATGATATTTGATTTCTTTTAAATGTTCCCTGTTTTTCTAATGTTTTGTTCTCATACTCATAAATATTCTCTGTACTTTCGCGGTTATCTCAATTGTCTAGATACGTAGCAGCCTGGTTTTCCATTCGTATGTTTATTCTTTTAGAAAATGAATGCAGATAGAATACTTTATCATAACTATGGATTACATCTAGTTATGACGAATAAAATTTGAAGATATAATTTTTTCTACATATTTTCTAATTCCCCGATTCCCTTTCATACCCTCTTCCCCACAGATATTATAACTTGGCAGGTCTATTCACATTTGATTGGAATAGGTGTGAATAGTTAGAATAAACAGGAAATGTACTCACACTTTCTTGAAGAGAGAGAGAGAGAGATTTGAAAACATTCAGGATAGAACACCCTAAATATTCGACCAGGATTCAAAACACGACCTTATAAAAACGAGCTTAACGTTTATTACGTGGAATCCATTGATGCTAGTTTTAGTAATTGTTTTATCAGACGATTTATAAGTATCTATCTAAAATGTATGGATCGCCAACCAAACCTCACTGACGACACGTAAAAGCCATGTTTAAGAGTGTCTTCAATTGAACTGCCTATCTATCGTTACCTCCATAGAAATAGGCTACTTCTTTTTGTATAAAGATTTCAATAGCTCTATAGGCTATAGCATGTAATGAGAATCCCTCCTACCCTCACCCTTCCCCATTTCTAAGTAGCACTTGATTCCATCTGCTACCTTCTCCTTGATTGGCTATCACGACGCGCCTTATTGCGAGGTAATATCGGAGGTTGGTAAGTTGGCGACACTGGTTGAGGATAGATAGAGTTGCTGGGTCACGTTCTTGCCATCTTGGAAATATACTTCTCATTCCAGGGCTGCAAACCTCAAAACTTTCCCTCCTTTCTGTATTTCACCCATTCTATCTCCAAGACAAAAAAAAAAAGTTCAGGAATCTTTTGAAAGTAGTAACGTCACTAAATGTTTATGCTGGTCTTTGTGTAGTTTTAAAAACGAGATTTGAATGTTAAACATAGTGTTATCACTTGAAATTATCGATAAAACGTTACTAAAACAAGAGTTGAACACGTGCATGGAAAGAACATTAACTTTAACTATCTACGACAAATACATTTATAATTTTAAACTCTACAAGAATGATTTTATAAGTTAAATGAAAATAAAAATATTTTTTTAATATAATTATTCTACTATGTAAATTTTGACACACAAAATTTAAATTTATGTACAAAATGTTTTAATTGATTTCCTACAGCTGAAGACCATGTGTATATTTATAAGCCTGGAGCTTTTAAAATACATTATAGAGAACCCAAATTTAAATCTGTAGTATTATTCAGACTAAAATTTTAAATTTNAAAAATACTACATCGTCACAAATATTCTGAAGCTATACCATTTAATTAATTTCGGTAACTATCTTTAGCAATTTGATTTATTCAATTAAACTTATTATTATTTGAGTGCAGACTGCAGACTCATGCTTACTACGCGTCCGGAATATCCACATATTTACTTTTATGAGGTGAGAATGAATATTGTAGAACTTGAAGGAAATATAGACGCCTTTTAATTACGTAGGAAAGAGTTTGAGCAAGGGTTATTTCTCTGAACTCCTTGTCACAGGAAAAAAAAAGACAAGTATATATATTTTTTCCCACGCCTATCTGTACGGATAATTAACCATTTTTATTTGTAAATATAATTTTTATTTTTTATATTTTATTTGTGACTCACAGAGTCTTGTATATACTATAACTAATAAATTATTATGCATTAAAAAAAAACATTTTTGGTTGGTAGATTAGCAGATTTGAACAGTTACTGAACTGCACGATGTTAAAAGAGATCAATAATTGAATACTATTTTTCTTCAACTATATTATATATACCTTCTTGGACATTAAACGTGAATAAGGGTTCTCTAGAACACTAGCTATCCTACTCATGTTATAACTATAAGTAATTAAAATCGGAGGTGTCACAAACCTATTTGTGTACACCCATACTAACAAACTTATTTAATAAAAGTCAAAACTCTCTTACAAATATTGAGACATTATGCAAAGACATGATGTAGTTTTAATTGGAATGAATTCAACGTTAACTATAACCACTTTTTTTTTAAATACGTAATTAGGTTTAGAAATATTTTTTTAACACAAAATGCTATACAAATTTTGTAAAGTTAACCCTTTGAGTACCAAATAAGACAGGTTAAGTAGATGGTTCTTTGTGTGACAAAACTAGACACAATTTATGACCATAAATACAACAAAATAATATTGTATTTAAATTATAATTTTGGCTAGTCAAATTTTCTAACCAATAGACTCTTGTAAAAAGACCCCATAGTACAGTCCAACCAATAATTATAAAATAACACTAATGGAAATATTAAGTGTTTTCAATTTTGCGCACAAAATAATATTTTTTGTAATTTTCTCAATAAGTTTGTAGACCCGCTTTGCTGGTCTCATTATCTAAGGCGTCACTTTTGCAATAGACTGGATTGCCGATGACGGCGAGATTGGGGCTCGAATCTCGATCGGGCCTACTAAGGGTAGTTTTTCCTCAATGGTGTTCCACTCTTCCCTCGCGCAAATGCAGGTACACTTCCTATAAAGTCAATCTTCTTCATCTGTAACACATTAGCGAAATTATACCTGCGGGTATAGCCCGAACTGGTAGAAAGACACGGTGAAATATATATCTAACGTTTGAATTATAAATATATATATATACATATATATACATATATATATATAAATACATATAAAGTTTGTGTTATGTATATATAAATAAACATTGTATTTATATATATATATATATATATATATATATATATATATAAAATACAAACTTTACATAATATATATGACCATGTCTTACTACCAGTTCGGGCTATACTCATAGGTATAATTACTCTAATGTGTTATAGATGAAGAAGATTGACTTTATAGGAAGTGTACCCGCGTTTGCGTGAATGAAGAATGTAACACTATTGAGGGAAAACCACCCTCAATAAGCCCGATCGGGATTCAAGCCCCAATCTCCCCGTCACCGTCAGGTCAGTCTATTTCTTATATATTGCATATTATCTATGTATATAAAGTTTGTATTTTCCTATGAAAATTAAGCCATATATATGTCTCAGCCAATGACAAGGAAAGGGTTTTGTTGGTTCTAAATAATCAGTTCCACTTGAAATAGCGTAGGGTGGAGGTAAATGTAGAGAGGGGCATGTAATGGTAACCGAGAAGAACGAATGCGGTGTGTGAGGAACGGAAAGGGGGTGGAGAAGGTGTAGAAAACGTGGGTGGTAGGTAAGGAGGGGATGGGCGCAGCAGGTTTGGTTGAATCAGCAAGGAACAAATGGGACGAATTAGCGTCGTAAATTCTAACATTGCCGAACAGGAGGCGCAAGTGAAACGAAAAATAGGTAGTTAGTGTGATCATGGATTACTGGTAGAGGTAGAATTATTCCACCCACTATAAATAACCTAAATTTTATTTGAAATATATTTTTTAAATATGAACAGTGAACGCTCTATTTATATTATGGCTCTATTTTATAATCTGCACCATAGTGGGGCTATGAAAGTTTAGCTTGGCACCTTTCAGGGTAAACAAAGGGCTCATTAAATGCATGAATTAAAGGTTTACTCTAAAGGTAATTAAGGATGAGGGTGTTTTGGAGGAAGTGCAGTTTATATTAGAATTGAAATACCTACTGTCTGACCTAAATGTTCCCCAGATTTATATTCACTCGTTTTTAATTTGTGAGGCCAATTGAAATCAATTGTTTTTTTCAACACCTATTGCCAGTATTGACGAATTCAAGAGGGCTGTCAACGAATCCGACACATACCTAGTTTTTTTTTTTTAAATAGTGCGTTATTCTATTACACGATGACTGCAGGCTTGAATTTAGACTAAAGTTGGACACTTTTGAGCACTTCCTATAATATTAATCAGCTCCACATTACTGGAATACAAACATGATTATGGCTTGTAAACAACGTCAAATGGGACATATTTTTCACTTTGAGTAAAGTTTGAATCAAATTGAGGCTATTTTTTAGAGTTCGAGTAGTATAAAACCATATTTGTACAATAAATATTCCAAGCTAAATTTATGTAATAGATCCATGCATATACAATAAATAAGTACAAACATACTTTTTTGGTGCTAAATTTTTTTTGTAAAGAAACTTATAATCACAAAAACTCGATTTTTCAAATAAATTTAAAATAATTTTTTTTAATTAGAAAAAAGGAAACATTTAAGGTCTCAATTAACTATGAAATTTTATCTTAATTTAGAAAAAAAGTATTTGAATCATTTAACGCAGACTTTCTGAGCCAACTAATTATATTATTAGCACACAAGCATTTCTTTGAGCGAGAGTGAAAGGGCCCAACAGTTTTGCCGAGAAAGTTATTTTAATATACCTTCCAGGTTTTTTTTACATGACATGGTACTAGCGGTTCTATTTAACTTCCGTAGGAAGTTGTTCGAAGGACTTTTATCACTCAAGAAAAAAAATCTGTTGATTCCAGCTGGGTTTGAACTCATGAACATCGGGTTCTGAGGCAACCACTTTACCCCAAGACCACCAAGGATGACATCTATAAATTTGAATAAAATTAATTAAACTAGGAATTTTCAATAAATATAAAGAATGAAAATTCCTCGTACTAAAACTTTTCAAGCTTTATATAAATAGTCCAGTCAAGTTTTTCGAGCGGCTCCTAAAACTTGTCTCAAACGCTAATTTTTGAATATTTCCACACCTTTAGTTACATAATTACATTATGGTACATCCTATATAACCTACATGTATTTATAGCACCCCGTGTTACTACCCGTTTGGGTTATAGCCCTACTTCTATATTATGTTAAAAATAAATTATTAAAATATAAAAAATAACCTATTCTCCATAAAATTTTACAAAAATATCACTGTTTTAAGATAAATAGATATTTGTTACCCTGATCGTTGAGAACGGAGACTAGATGAAAAGCATTTCTAATCTTATTTGCCGATGATGGGTAAGGTAAGGATATGAATACCGGTCAGGTGAACTAGTTTTTTTCCTTCTTAATAGATTACCACTCTCTACTATTGCTAAATAAAATTATTTATTTCTTCTAAAGCCTGAATAAGATACAAAATTAAGGCGCCGAGTAAAAATCGAATCAAACAAATTGTTTGTAGATTAAACAAAAGGCTTATTAATGACTTACTCTAAGCCTGCTTCACTTGCATCATGGTCTATTACGTCATTATCACAAAATACTAGAATGCCGTAGACAGGGAGATCGGGTTTCAAGTCCCGGTAGGGTGTATTGAGGAGGTTTTTTAATTATATTGTTTTCTACTCTCCCTACAAGTAAATGCGGGTACACTTCTTCTAAATTTAAAATTTAACCTTACTCATCCCTAGCTCAGAAGCGTAATTAGTACATAGGTGTACAACCCAAAGGGGTAATAAGACGCAGTGTTAAAAAAAAGACTTACCGAAAACGAGATCATAAAAGAAGGGGTAAGTGAGACTACCAGCCTTCGTAAGGAGAAAGAATGGAAAACCACATTGTGTAAAAATTGCTCACCGTGCATTTTGGCAAGATTTGAGCCATAATATTTCAGTTTGGGGTTTGATTATCACTTAGAGCAGGGTGTTCCAACGTTTTTATTCCCAAGGACCAAATATGATTTTAAGCTTCCACCGCGGGCCGAAGATATATTTAGTAATCTCACTAACCTAATACTGCCCTACAGATAACAGTTACTAAACAATAATTTTGAATACCTATGAATAAATTGTATTTTTATTTAATAGAATATTTCAAATATGAGTGCACAAAAAAATATATTTATCTCCCAAAAATGTATTGTGAAGTATCCACGCCCTCACACTTCCACAAATCAGCTTAGATTTATATAAGAATTATATTATGTATTTTTAAATGTTTTCATTAATTTAGTGTGATATGCAATCATAAACTTTTTAAATAAAATATTTTTATATGAATCATAATATATTTCATATCTGCCACCTAGGGTTTCCCTTTAATTTTCGTCCAGGCTACTGTGAGGGCCACATTTTTTGTGAGCGTGTGCTGCCAGTTGGGCCCCACTGGCTTAAAACCCTCTACTGCTATCATCCTCTACAACCCTTGAATTTCTCATCGGCGTAGTAAGACCAAAAAAAATTTCAAGTGCACTTCAAACAAACATTACAGGTAACATCTTCCATCTGTGGTGTGAAGGCTACTCAGAGTAAAGAGAGAGGTAAAGAAGTGTATGAGTTTATGGGAGGTGTGAGGTAATGAATGGCGAAGAGGGTGAGAAGACTATTTAGCAACACACACACACACCCCGCTACCTTCCCAACCCTCTTCTTCCCCCATTCCATCCTTTCTAATTTCACCCCTTGTTCGTGGTGAAACTTTCAGAATCGAAAGAGAACAAAACGTGAAAGTTTGTAGGACAGGCTGTGTGAATGGAAACGAGCAGATAGGAGGAATTGAACGCGATGGGAATAGAGGGGAAGAGGGATGGATGAGGTGTAGGGAAGGACGGGGGGGGATATTATTTAAACAACGAACGAGCAAGCAACTCGAACAAATTTTCGCTCACAAAATGGGTTCCCGACGAGCTACTCTACAAGTTCATATTTTGTGTTGATAAAGCAATTTGGATGATAGTAATGAATTAACTGGGCCCTCTTTGTGTAACATAACGTTGTATTTTTATGTGGGAGGTAGAGAAAGAGAGAATCGATATTGAACTACAAATAGGGTTTGGTTTACCCTCCAAAACGAGGATAAAGTTTTTTTTTTGTATGATGATGTGTATGTAATAGCAGTCCTAGTCAATTATATGAGTCGATGGGAGGACAAAATACTATTATAAGGGTATCGAGTTGAAAGGGCTACAATGGGTATTGGATGTTTCCAGCCAGAATAAATATTAAGCCTTTGACACACTTCACAAACTACTTTCATTTATACAACCATACGGATGTTGAATATTAATTTTTGTTAAAGAAGAAAGATAAATTATAATACGTTAGAACCTAGTTAATCCTAACGAATTGGGAACGAAGCTTGTTTGGATTAGCGAAAATTCGGCTCAAGCGGGATAATGCAGGAATATACTATTTTCACGAATTTTAAATTACATGTGAATGAATTATAATAAAATTCTCGTTTATTTAACTGTTAAATATAATACTTGATATGTACTGTAATTATTTTTAGCAACAGGAAAACACATTGTGTTGACTACAACATGTAGATACTAAGCATTTACTATCAGATATATCACTCTTGTTTCTTAAAATTATATTTTAACTTTGCGCTTGTTTAAACAATAAAATATATTTCATTTGACTTAATTTTTCTCTCAGTTTTCCGAAACATGTGTTCAGATTATTCGGAGTTTTTGATAATCGAGGTTCAGTCTAACGGGTTTTTACTGTAATAATAACAACAACAATAATAATAATAATAATAATAATATTAATAATATTATGAAGGAAAACATAGATATGCGATCTGTCTATCCTGAAAGATAATATATACATTATGGCCCTATCATATATATTACGCTATAGTGGAAATGTGCAAGGTAGTCTTGTTACCTTTAGGTGCAAACTGATTGTACCAATTATACCGCTATAACCAAAATCGGTTGTCACGAGGAGTAAACGTAAAGGTTGATCTGGTCTGGTTTTCCAGTGACGAAGAGTTCGGGATTTGACTTACGGCTCGATTTATGGAAGGTGTTTATTCCTAAATGGCTACCCTCTCACCTTCTTTACGAAAAAAAAAGGTAAATCTGATCTAAATTCTACATAACTCATCTCTACCCTAGTTGTAAAATTAAATGGGGACTAACTGGATGTGTAGTAAGACATGATATCTTTAAAATAATAATATAATTCTCTTTATAACAGCTAGTTGTGTGAATTTATCTTGCATCAAGCTTTAATACTGATGAGTTTTCAATTTGAGATTATTAAGTAGAAAATTGGAAAAGTTAACCATAAACAATTTTTTAGTAAAAGTACTTTATAAAAACAATTTAAACGTCATTAGTATATACTTTTTAGTTTTTATATTCATCCCAATAAAAAAAACGCTCTCGTTAATTTGTTTTAATACCGTGTATTAATATTCACAAGGGTCATCTGAATTTATTTACTTTAATGTTTTATTGATGAAGGGCAAGAACTGAATGGAAATGTACCTGCATTTACGTAGTGGGAGCGTTAAAAAATCTTTATGAAAAATATCCAGCCTAAATAAACCCAGCCGAGATACAAACCCCGATTTTTTGTCACCATAAAACCAAACTAGAAGATCATTACGTTTAGCCAGCGTGACCACCGGTATGGATTTTTATTATATAATTGAGATGGTTTCTCTGAAGTTTAAGAAAGTTAGTAAAAATAAATAACAGTAAAGTAAATATCCAACAGGCTAGTCTTATGTGAAACATAAATTAAACTTTCTCATTTCTTATTGATGAATCTCGGTTTTAATTACTAGCGAGAGTAAAATAAAATATCACGATAAAGAAAATTTTGTTTAAGTAAAAAAGTAAAAAACGGGATGTTCCAACCGCAGTTGGTGTCCAATCAGATAACAAATAAATCACCAATATTAATTTGAAGCGGTATATGCTTATTATCATTCTATCTTTTCCAATAATTCTAGAATGTTATTTATTGTTTATTCAAAAGTAATCAGTTGATATGTGAAAATAAATAACGTTTAAATTAATATTTGCATTATGTTTTACATTTTTATGTACATTTTATAGATTATTCTAAACAAAAACATATCATTTGTAATAATTAAACATTTGTTTGTTGGTATAGGATGTTTCATAGATGACCTTTTTAATTTAAGTTTAACAAGGCAAATTTGTGATATAATGTATTAAAAAAAATTCTGGGCCAATAAACACGAATAAAGTATTAAATTTAAAAAGGCAGAGATGTAACATAACTGATGTGTAAAAACTCGAAATTCCATACATTACCTGCACATCAGTTGGCATCAAAAAACCCCTAACATATCCACAAACAGGGAAGGGTGAGAGAAGAGGGGAGAATGGTAGTGAAGCGGATGAATAAGGGTAGTCGAAAAGGGGGAGTGAGCATTTAATATTTTCGTGGTTCACTTCACGCTCAAGGGGTGAGGGAAAATCTATCGCTGTGACATAATGATTACACTCCCGGATCGAGCCTTTATTAAAGAACAATATAATTACAATTATTTGTTTTTACATTTTCTCCTCAATTTAAACAATTCATATAATTATATTATATATTTTTACACCACGTCCTACTACCCGTTTGGTTTATACGCTTATCTATTAATTACTCTAATGGTTTTAAGGATTAAGAAAGTTATTAATAGAGGAATATTACCCACATTGGCGTGGAGGAAAAGTGGAAAACAATCCTGGGAGAAAAAACCCTCAGTTCACCCGACTGAGATTATATCTTTTATCTCATCATGATCACCAGTCTAGTCTACTGCAAGAGTAACGCCTTAAACTATGACACCACTGAAGTGCCTATCGATTATACTCTGGGAGCTTTCTAGGAGTTAATATACTGACAGTGAACTTTATATTTATTTGATAAAAGTGGTCAAGTCCGTACGGAAAGATTTAGAACATTTTAAAACTAATTTTTATGCACAAAATTGGCTTATTGAGTTTAATGTTAGATTATGTTTGAGTTGTACTCACAAAACATTTAAAATATTTTATGAGAGAATATTAATATTGCTATTAGGTGTTCTGTCTTACGACAGATCCATTCATTTTGTCAGTGAAACTCGGACCTCCAATGCACCCTGTCCTCTGCCTCCTCCTTCAGTTCCCATAATGTTCTTCTTTCCTTCACGTTATCTAGTATTTGAATCCTCCTTCTTCCTAAGCTTCTCTTTCCCTCAACTCTTAGATCTCTATAAAAATAACAAACTAGGTACTTGTGCACTTATGAACCAAGAGCACTGCCAATCTAATCCAAAGCTCCTTGGTTAGATTACCATATCCAATTGTCATTTTAAAATTAATTTAATGAATGCAATCGAGTATTTGCGTAGTAAGTTTGTAAAATAAGTTCAAACCACTATTTTTCCAGGGTGTCTCATTTCTCGTTTCAGCTATATGCACATAAAATAATCATGTAAATTGGTAGGAATGAACAATGGAGATATTTGGATGAAATGTATCCAGATTTGCGTTGAATAATATTGGGAAACAACTCCGGAGCTCGATATTTAGACCACGTGCCCATCCGCTTGGTTAAACCAAGAGTTAAATCCTATAAATGTTTTTAGTGGAAGCAAAATCTTAATTAAATGAAATAGTAAGAGCTAGGACCACTTGAAAAAATCTTTAAAATACTGCTAATAAAAGATAGATTACATTAAAAAACCTGAACAGTTTTCCTTATCGATTGAAATAGCAGCTGTAACACCTATAACAGTTCTTTGAAGATGTTTGAGGTACAAGATTGTAACTAAGTTCTATGCCCAGTTGAAAAAAGAGAGGGTAGTTCGTCCCCACATTCCCAGCTGACGTCCAGTTGAACAAAGAAATATTCACTTGTTCCTACTTTCCCACAGGTCAACTGACAGCTGACGTCCAGTTGAACAAAGAAAGAGTCACCATCCCTACATTTTCACAGGTCAATTTACTCTTGACGTCCAGTTGGACAAAGAAAGAGTCACTCTCCCTACATTTCCACAGGTCAACTTACTCTTGACGTCCAGTTGAACAAAGAAAGAATCACTCTCCCTACATTTCCACAGGTCAAATTACTCTTGACGTCCAGTTGAACAAATAAAGAGTCACCATCCCTACATTTACATAGGTCAACTTACTCTTGACGTCCAGTTGGACAAAGAAAGAGTCACTCTCCCTACATTTCCACAGGTCAACTTACTCTTGATATCCAGTTGAAAATAAAGGGTGTCACTCGTTCCCAACTTCCTATAGAGCAACTTACACTTGACGTCCAGTTGAACAGACAGTGGATCGCTCGTCCCCACCAGGTTCTTGGCCTGGCAGTTATACGTCCCAGAGTCTCTTTTCCCCACTGGTCGGAACTGCAACGACTCCTCAAGACTGACGATGTCGCTACGCCCAGCCCTTCTCCAGACGATCGTCGCAGGGGGGTTGGCGTCTGCCACGCAGCGCAACACAACCACGTCTCGACCTTCCTCCAAGTCCTGAGTTGGCGTCCCTTGAAGACGCACCTCTGGAGGATCTGTAAACACAAATAAACCTTACAGTTATAACTCCACTAAAAAAGAGTTGCTACACCACGTCTCAACCTTCTTCCAAGTCCTGCGTCAGCATCCCTTGGAGACACACCTGTGAAGTATCTGCAGACACCAAGATACGCTACAGTTATTACCTTTAATTACCTTTTCTATATTTTAATTATATTTTAGCACCACGGCTTACTACCTGTAATAAATGGCTGACCAAATTTCTGGGAGAGCCTCTATCTACCAGCATTGGTATTATTTTGGTTCATAGATAAGATTGTGAGATGAATTAACAAATAACATACAAGGGAGTTTACACCCATTGTTAAGCACGCGGACAAAACGTCGGGATCTTTTAGTCTGGTTTGACTGTTACTGGAGAGATGTATTAAAAGTATCTTTTTTTTAATGGCTTCTCTTATTTCTCTCCACGTTAATTCAAATACAGTACATGTTTTCTAAATTATACTTTACCCATTCCTTCCTCATTAGCACGGTTAAAGTGTGTCAACATAGATAGTAAAATGCATCCTAAACACAAATACATTTTTTTTAGAACTATATTGGGCTAAGGGTGCTTAATTTATTGATAAAATCTAGGTGCTATAATTTATAAGATAATGATGTCCTAAAAATGCAGAATCTGCTTTAATTATTAAATCGGAGAAATTAATGTTATAATTTTACCATACACAGAGTTTTAAGACTTCAGACAATATGAGAAGGTACTAGAGTATTTATATGTTCAATAGTATGCCTTAAATATTTGACTAACATATTTCAAAATACAAAATATATTCTTGTATTAATTTTAGCACCTCGTCTTACCACCCATTTGGGTTACACGCTTGTATTCTTGTAAACTTCTAAATATTTTAGTTTGTAGAGCCCATATAAATCTATGAACAATATAAAAGTGATAACATAATTTAATTGATAAGCTTATCCCCACCAGTGGTTTCACTTAGGCGTCCGTCAGTCTGGGCCTGCCTGGATCGATGCGTATGGAGAGGACAAAGGTCAGATGCCTGGAAGGTATAGTGAGCTGGTTATTTTTCCTAACAATATTTACCACTTTCCCTCAATTTTATGTTACCATCCAAACCATTAGCGTAAATATTTGGACAGTACAGATGTATGTAGAAAAGAAGAGAACGAAAAAAATAGAAAAATAAAAACGATTTCAAAAAAGAGATTAAATAAACAATGAATTAAATGCTAATACTTTGCACGGAAATAAAAAGCCGGATAAGAGTATAAACATAAATAAAGATGTTTATTTTTTTATTCCTGCGCCTGTAATCCAACTAGTTTTTTCTAAACCAATGACTCCTCTTTTAACCAGTTGGCGTGGATGTGCGAATTCTTCCACTGCCTGGCCTATAGTTAGGTGCTGTATCAGAAACCAACGTAAGCGAAGCATGAGTCAGTGCACTGAAAACTTTGAGAACTGAAATCATCTATCTTAATGTGATAGTGTTGGAAACGCAAGTTAGGGGTATTGTTTATTCACTTTTTATAGAATTGTTTTGTCCAAAATAAATAAAACATTAATCCAGTAGAAACAAAGAGTTAATTTTGGTTTACATGGTGATATCAATCGTTATTAAATATCTATTATAAGTATGATGGGATTAAATGAGACACTTATAAATAAAGAGAAAAAGTTTTCACTAATTTCCTTGACACCCTTAACAGATATTCAAGAACTGTTGCGGTCACCATGTGAGGAAAATTAAACTCTGTATTTCTACTAGAGAACTATTTGATTTCTTTTGACCAAGAAAAGGTTTTTATATAAAACAATGTAAAATAGAACGGCCTTAACTCACCCTCGATTCTCTCTTACCTTAAAAATGTATTTTTTTAAAACTTCCCTTGACCTTACTAAGCCTAACTTATCTTTATAAATACATGTTGACCAATACAAACCCAACAAGCTGTGTTACAACACACATTCATTCATAACTCCCTAGCAATGTTGTCCAACAGGTTGATGTTGGGAACGCCGGTCAGTGACAACATTTATTTCTACTACCACGTCTTACCACCAGTTCAGGTTGTATGTCCATGCAATAATTAGATTAATATGTTAGGGATTAGGTAGGTTGAGTTTAGAGGAAGTGCAACCACGTTTGCGTGGAGGGAGTGTGGCAAAGCATTTATGAAAAACTACCCCCAGTGCACACGACCTGAATCGAACCCCAATCTCCCCGCCTTTGGAAGTCTAGTCTATTAAGAGAGTAACACCCTATATCATGCAGCCATTGAAGTGGGTCCAGTGACAACTTGAAGTGTTGGATTGGGTTGTATCAATACTTGTAAAAAATAAATAGCCTGCATAACCTGTTAGCAGGCTTGGGAGGTTCTGTGCATATAAGTTTTCCTCCTGGGGTCACAACATTTTTTCCTTTCCACTTTATTGCGTGATTGAGAATACAGAAGAATAAGTACTCGAGGCCCACAGGATGAAAATATACGTACCTTAAATTCTACGTCTAGCCAAAATAACTTCGTACACACCCGCCCGCCTCGGTGGCGTGGTTGGCAAACGTTCTAGTCATGTTGAGCTAGACTTCTGAGGACGGGGAGATCAAGGTTCGAATTTGGGCTGGGTGAACTGGGAGGGGGGGGATTTCCTAAATGGTTTTCCAATCTCCCTCCACGCAAATGTAGGTTCACTTCCTCTAAATTCAACCATACCAATTCCTAATCCATTAGCGAAATTAGTACTTAAGAGTATAACCCGAACGGGTTGTAAGATGCGGTGCTAAAAATAAACTTCGTACACATAATCACTCTTTTAAGTTTTTTATTACAATACACTTCCTGCCAACACAATAAATTAGAAAATGGAGAATAATCTGTTGTCCATCATGGTCAGAATTATGTTGACTGATTAAAAACTAGAGGAGGGCCCAGGGTGGTGGTCCAACAAGTTGGAAAAAATAAACACGGTTTAATTTTGCTCTTATGTTGGCCCCTAACGTGTTGGGTCCAACTATTTATATAATAAACAAGGCTTTATAAATTGTTTCATATGAGCTTATATCCACAAGGTAGAGAATACCATTTTCATGAATTTATCTAAAACATATCTGACTGTTTCAGTTGCCAGTGCACCAAAATTTACTAGGCCTAAGCTTCATAAGACCTAACTACACAAATCATAACTTAACTGGTAGTTATATTAAAGAATCTTAAATCATAGTTCCTAAAAATGTTGGTACTTTTAAATTCTGTCTACTGAATATAATCCTATAAACTAGTGCTGAACTTGCGAAAATATGTTTTAAAATGGTTCCCTCCCCCTTAAATAATTATTTAATATTCCTACATACTGTTAAACTGCGGTTGGATATTTGTTTATGGGCTTCCACAGATGTGAATGTTACTGTTTAAGAGATGATAATGAGGCAATTTAAACAACAGAAGTATTTTAAATGTTAATATATGACTGCAATGATTTGTTTCGTTTAAAATCGTTAACAGCGATTATAATCCCACAAGTTTCTAACAATAAACTCCAACTGAAAGTTTGATGGCAACTACTTACACCATGTAGGTGTCATGCGATCTTCCACACCCGGTTAATATTTAAACACCCCCGGTTGAGTCAAATTACGCACCAGCGGAACTATACCGACACGTCACAAAACGGAATAATTAATGAAAAATACTGTAGGCATAGACCTAGCTCAAAATTTGGGGGAGGGTAGAGATGGGGTTGTAGGGGGGGTCTTCACTTTAGGTTGCTGCATATTTAGGAGTACGTCCACGTTAATACAGTTAATAAATGAACAAGCTAACTTTACGGGATTGCACACGACGTGGCCACCAAGTTGCTTCTACCAAAAGGTCAGATCATGTTTACCGATAAAATGTTGTATTTCCTCACCGCGTCTTTATACTAGTTCTAGCTATACGCATAAATATAGTTACGCTTATGAAGTAGGTACGAGGAAAGTAGAATTTGAGGAATTTTTCCTGCATTTTAATAACGAAAGTATGGGTAACCATTTAGGAAGAAGATATCCTCAGTTCAATCGACAAGGTTTCGGACCTTGAAATATCCGTCATCTAAAGGCCATCTATTGCGAGAGTGACGTCTTAGACTATTTTACCACTGAAGTGTTTCGTTTAATACTGAAGTGGTCACTTTTAAAAATATTATTGCAAGTATTAGTAAACTTTCGAGG
>CABFWB010001729.1:89511-105383 GCA_902151455.1 Timema bartmani | reverse complement strand
TGACTTGAAGATCTGCAACACCTTATAAAATGTTAAAATTTTAACCAGAAATCGAAATTTTAATACGAAGTGTTGACCCTTGTGGAAGACATTAAACTGTTTGAAATGCTCTTAGGTGGACAAAGATGCGCCTCTTTTCTCATTGATTATATATCATTGTATATTATTTTATGCGTGTTCTTATGTGGAGTGGTGATGATACAATGTACATTATTCCGTTCAGAAATCTTACGAGTTTATAGAAAGAGAGAGAAAATCTGTGCGGTGCGCCGTACCATTTATTTGTATGGTAAAAATGAACATTAAAAATGCATTTGCCATTAGCAATGTAATAGGGAGTTAAACAATAATCAACCACACATATAAAATTTTGCTTAAGATTTTGGTGAAGCCGAAATTAATGTTAACCTTGTGATGCAATTAACTTATTTTTTCCCTTCAACAACGTTTAATTTGTCATCCTGTTTATTCGTATATTAAAATATGGAACAAATCGGATGTGTAGGAATGAGGAACGTAGAATTGTAAGAAAAGTACTTATATTTGCGTGAGGAGAGAGTGGGAGAATATTTAGGGGGAGGGGGAGAACTTAGTAAACATTTCTCAGATATGAAACCTGATCTCCCCGTCGACACCAGTCCAAACCAGACGAGATTAACTTTTCAGTCAGCGAGATTACCGATGTGGGTTATGGTGCAATTTATTCGAATTTATCTGGTTTCTGCTTAAGGAACTAATAGCCTCAACTATAATAAACGTCAGTAATTAAACATTGTAAACGCCCGCCGCACACGGTGCAGGTTCGTTGTTAAATTGCCTGACGTATTTCGCTGACCATTGTTGGGCACACTGCGCTGCTGGGTTGGGCTTCAGACGAGGCTCGCCGTCTGCAGACAGTGCGGCTAGTTTAGGAGAAAGCAGCGAGAGACACGCTGGTCACGTGACTGAAGGTTGCTCTCTGATTGGCTCAACTCGTGAACCAGCAGGGAATCAAGCAGGGAAAATATCACGGAACCTATCAATGGAAACTAGCAGCCCCATCATTGACGTCATTTTCCAGCAGCGTTCGCCGATCAACATCGAGCAAGCGATCTAGAAACGAATCCTGCACCTTGTGCGGTAGACTTAAGATAAGAAGGTACTTCATTTGAGGACAAATATCACGTTTTTGAACTTTTAATTTTTATTACAGTTGGAAATCTGTAGAATAAGAATATCTAGCTAAAACTTTTTTGGGGCAACGTTTAAATCCTAATTTGCATTTTATATAGGGGCGGTGATGACTTGAAGCCACGCCCCTTTTGTAAACATTTGTAAAATCTACCATAACTTCAATACTACTGGGCAAAGATTTCTGAACTAAGCCTTGTTCTGAATGGGAATTTCCAAGCTTTATGTTGGTACCTCTATCAATGCCCACTCATTATATTCTCTCTGGTACTGAACGGCTGTTTCAAGGCTTCTTCCTGGTTGTTTACATAGCTTGCTTCTTTCATCATTTTTATTGTTGTAATAGTAGCTAGTGAACATGGGAAGGCCAACATATTTTGGTAAAAGAAAGTTTACAGGCAATAGTTTTACTAGAAACCATGCAGAAAATGTCAGAAGTGCTAATACAACAATTAGTAATGAAACCACGTGCAATGTTGAGGTTAGAACGTGTGCTACTCATGATGACAGTGATGTTAAAAAACCTCCTTTATCTTCAAAAAGAAAACTATCATATTCCAAACAATTATTCGAAGCAGTCTGTGAAGAAGAACAAAATAATACTTGTAAGGATGCAAAATTGAGATCTGGTTTTTTATTAGTAGACATTGAACGTTTGTCTGAAGCATTGTGCGAGTATAGTAAATGTAATTTTTGTGAGTCTGAAAATTCTTTATTTACCGTGGAAAACATTACTAAACGTAAAGGGCTTGTCTCATCTTTAGTAATTGTATGCTCAAAATGTGGAAACGAAAATAGTTCTTATTCTCCAAAGAAAACTTCCAGTGGCTATGAAGTAAACATCACGTTTGTTTATGCATTGCGATGCATAGGCAAAGGTCATGCAGCAGGAAATAATTTGTATCCAATAATGAATCTTCCAAAGCCACCAAAAAAATTCATTAAAATCTGTAAATGCTTATTAGATTGTGCTAAAAGTGTGGCAAATGACAGTATGAAAGAGGCTGATAAAGAAGCAGTTCCGCTAAATTATGGAGATTCTGATCTGGCTATTGCACTTGGTGGAACGTGGCGCAAACGGGGTCATGCGTCTAATCATGGTGTTTTTGTGGCAACAGCTGGTGAAACCGTTAAGGTGATTGATGTAGAAATACTCACAAAATATTGTCACATATGTAAGAAAGCAGGAAACCATGCAAATTGTGCTGTGAATTTTGAGAGGGCCAGTGGAAATATGGAAGCAGAAGGAGTTGTGAGAATTTTTCAGAGATCTGTCGAATCAAGAGTTACTTGGTATAAATAGTATTTGGGTGATGGTGATAGGGTTACTTGAGAGTTGTAGGAAGCAGACCATATGGAAATGAAGTACGGATAGAAAAAATTAAA
Organism: Timema bartmani; assembly: GCA_902151455.1. NCBI lineage: Eukaryota > Metazoa > Arthropoda > Insecta > Phasmatodea > Timematidae > Timema > Timema bartmani. The sequence continues at coordinate 102,827 of CABFWB010001729.1, read as the reverse complement.
TGCATAGGGCATGTTCAGAAGCGTGTGGGTTGTTGGCTTAGGAAAATAAAGAAAGACTTGGATGGTGTAAATTCATTTGATGGAAAAGGAATTGGAGGTGCTAAAAGACTAACAGACAGTGGGAGAGACAAGTTACAAACTTACTATGGACCGGCAATTATAAATAACTTGGAAAATTTACAGAACAAGAAACAAGCAGTGTGGGCTACGTTTTTTCACGTGTTATTTACAGCTAACAATCCGTCGCATCGGCTTTGTCCAAAGGGGTCTGATTCCTGCTATAAATACAACAGACAGGAAGCAAACTATACCTATTGGGGAACTATACCTATTGGGAAAAAAACCATTTACAATGATCTAGCTAACCCAGAGCTTCTGAAGAAATGTCTTCATGGAAAAACCCAAAACTGTAATGAGGCGTTCAATAATGTCCTTTGGTCAAGAATTACAAAAACTGTTTTTGATGGTGTACACACTCTTGAATTGGGGCTCTATGATGCAGTTATCACTTTCAATGATGGAGCCTGTGAGAGACTCAAGGGGCTGAAGAAGCTAAATATCCATCCAAGCTATGACACCATCAAGATCATACAAGAAATTGATCAGCTCAGAGTCGTGAAAGCGGATATTATGGTAGAAGAAATGGCCAAACGGGCAAGAAAAATGAAGAGGAACGTGAAGAGAGCAAGGGAGGTTACAGAGGTTCAAGATTATGTGGCTGGAATGTTTTGAAACAAGTGTCGAGGTAAATAATTAGTGTATAAACTTTATCGCAGTTTTTCTCGGTTTTACATTATCCATATTCCGTTACATTTTTTTCAAAAACTCTTCATCCAAAAAGAGTGAAACTTTTTGTGTGCATTAATCAGTCACATAAGACTAAAAACAAGAAGAGACTTTGCTGTGACATTGACACTATTTTTTTTAATAATGTATGCCAAAAAAATTTGAAAAATTAAAAAAAATTTTAATACCTGTTAATATTAATCAATTAACAATATTTATTATTGAAGAAATATGTTGTAGAAACATTCCCTGAAAATATCATTTAGATATCTGTAAAAGTTTTTTTAGTAATGTGCACCCAAACTTAATGACATTGTCATAATGATAAAATCTCGCAGGCTATGGTGGTAAGAACATGCAGGGTGAATGGGAGAATCTAGAACCGTGTTCAGGGTATTTACTGGTAAATCGAATAGGGAGGAGACTGTTGGGGAGATCTAGACACAGATGGGAGGATAACATTATATACCTGAAAGAGATAGAGTGTAATGAGGTGGACTGGATAGAACTAGCTCAAGATATGGATAGTGTGTAATGAGGGGGACTGGATTGAACTAGCTCAAGATAGGGATAGGGTGTAATGAGTGTGGACTGGATAGAACTAGCTCAAGATAGGGATAGGGTGTAATGAGGGGGACTGGATTGAACTAGCTCAAGATAGGGATAAGTTACGTACGTTTACAATGTGACAATCAACTTTATAGAGTAGGTAAATAATGAGACTAAGATAAAACGCCAGCTATATCGCGTGACCTGACCCGCTACGATTTGTACCTTGCCATACAGTGAGTGCATCGTCCTGACATACGCTAACAGTTACTGACACAATATGCGAACCATGCTGTACACGTGACGTGTGCTGCAGTGTATTACCAGAACGTGTGTGGTATGCAGTGATGAATTAACAATACACTTCCACTAAAATAGTAATCAACACGTGGGATTCATCTTGTGGACGCTACTGTACATTCCGGTGCAAAATTTAGTGTCCACACGAAGGCGATAGCTTACAGAATTGCAAATATGCTCATATTTTTAAAATTATCTTATATTTGGTGAGGTGATGGAAAGAGGTATTGCACAAAATTCAAATTAATAAATTTAATAATATGAAACTACTCGAATCAGTGAATGTCTTGCATATTATATCTGGCTAGTATGGCGTGGAGTGTTGTAGGGTAGTCAGAACTTGTTAAAATTGTACCTGTGATATACTCTAAAACAGTAGATTTTTTAAATCACTGTGTCCTAATTACTACCTGTTCAGGTTATACACATAGATGAACATTATTATAAAGGGTTAAGGATGAGGAAGGAAGCGTTTTAGAGGTAATATAATCGCATTAGTGTGGAAGGAGAGTGGAAAACCACTAAGGTTAAACCAACCTCGGTAGACTCGACTGGAATTCGATTCCCAATCTCCCCGTCATCAGCAGCCCAATATAAACACGAGAGTGACGCCTTAGACCACGGGGTCTTCAACTATTTTATGTCCAAGGGCCAAAGTTTCTGTCTCTTTTGGGCTCGCGGGGCACAATACTGTACCGACAATATTTGGATTGAATACATATTTAAATATTTGTATCTGCTTATTCTTAAACTCGCACTAGGGTTTAGGCCTATCTCTGAAAAGTGAAATTTCGGATTTCTCGTAAAGTATGTTCTCTGTTGCTTTTCCTTATTTTTATATGTTTCATAGCAGGAGGTAGTGCGAATCTGTATACTATTTGATATTTGTCAGTCCAAAGTTCATAATGAAACTTATAAAAACTTAATGCTTTTTTTCACGTAAAAAGCAAAAATCACTCAGAAACTAAAGTAAAATACTTATTTATTTTATTAGTTGACTATGTAAAATATATAAATGTATTTGTAATTTTTTATCTTGAAATAATTTTATATTTTTCATAAGACAACGGGCTGCAAAAAAATGTTACTGCGAGCCACTGGTTTAAGACCACTTCCTTAGACCATTCAGCCAACGAAGAGCGCAACAGTAGATTCCCATTTAACTAAAAATACTTGGGCTCTCTCTACATAGCTCATATGGGGATGTGGTTTTCAAATAAATCAGTGCTCTATTGATGGATGACAATATTTTTTGTCTGCCACCGCATCTCACTGCTGTTTCAGGCAATACTAACTACGATAATGAGTTAGAGATGAGGAAAGATGAGTTTAGGGGAAGTGTACCCGAATTCGAGCGTAGGAAGAGTAGAAAACCATAGAGGAAAAGCCACCCTTAGTACATCTGACCAGGATTAAAACCCCCGAACCTTCTGTCATCGTCAATCCATTCTATTTCTTGCAATCACCGTAGTGGGTAGGGTAACAAATATTAGGTATGGTTTTAAAATATAGCCTTGGCTGGCTACAAACCACGCCACGTCAATGCATCGCGTCTACTTTCCAAACTAGAAGTGGGACATAGTTATGAGTCAGCGTGTACCCCCTGGCCGAACAGTTGATACCTCTCCTCAAATGTCCGTGCTAGGAATTGGGGGTTGGTTGGGCTTTAAAGAGGGTTGAGGGTGGGGGGTGTTGTTGTAATGCATGTGTGATGACGTCACGTGCGACAGATGGCCGCACTGCAGTTATTAGGTGGTTCACGGGATTCAGTTGGCATCCCTGTGAGATTCCCCGCGCGCGGTTTCGATCCGAACTCTCCTTCGCTTAAAGGAGACAAGCAGACGTTCCAATAGAGGTTTCAACAGAGGAACCGAACCCTATTTCTTTGAATTAGTGGGCTAGAGGGGTACACTACAAGTCTAAGGGACTCTGGATCAGTTACGGAAATAGTTTACGTACATAATTACTATAAAATAAATTTATATGTATTCATTACATTTAAAAAAAAGTGACAACTGGTCACGGAATCAAACCTGGGGCCTTTGGCTTGGTACGCAAATGCTATAAACATTGATCTAATCAGGAATCATCCCGTGTTCAGGGCAATTCTTAGCTCATATTACAAGGCAGATTCTGTAATGGACGTGCAGAAATCATTAGTTTTATCGCATAGGTATTAATAATATCTATCGGTATCAATACCTATAAAATAATAATAATAAAAATAATAATAATAATAATAAAAATAATAATAATAAAAATAAAATTATATTTAAATTAATCGGAAAAAATGTGTATTATTTTAAAATATTCTTAAAATGTTCATATTATTTTCTAAGATAATCACTGTATACCTAGTGCTCACTAGAATGCTTGTTTAAGATCAGAATGACTATAGTTGGGTTCCACAACTGGTTAGGCTGATTTTTAATCCGTTCTACAGGTGAATAATATGGCAAAGTAATTATAAGTTCACCTCTAAATCGTTCCTTAAGTCGGGAAAGTAAAGGACGCGAGAAAAGGGGAGGTTTTTTTTTAGTTTATAGCAAAACATTTTTTTGCCAAAATAAATCCATATTTTTTTCTGTTGAGTGGCATTAGATGAGAAACTTTTTAAATGAAGATAAAAAGTTGTCATTAAGTTCCAGAAAACACTTGACAGATATTCAAGAACTGTTGATATCACCATGTGAAGATAATTGATATACATTGGAGAATTATTTAATTTCTCCTGGACAAAAAAATGTTTTTACATAAAAAAAAAACCCGGAGAAAACCCTCCCATTACTTGCCTTTCCTACGCCCCCACCATAAGATCCCGTCTCACACCCTAGATAACAATTAGGTAATACAGTTCTAACCAAATGTCGCCAAGTTGTGTGGCTTGCTGTTGTCGTATTTTAAAAATACATTTGAGCTAAGACCATTGAGATGGGCCATTAAGGGTGCACATGCGTGTTTTAAACTAATATATATATAAGTTTAAAACACGCATGTGTTATATATATATATATATATATAAAACCCCTGTGAGAGAAGAGGAGGTAGGGCGACAATTATCTTGATTTATTAACAAACTTCTTCTCTGATGTTGTTGCCATATGGCATAGCTGTATAATAGAACTGCCCTATTTAATTGAATTTATAATGATTCATAAGTGATAACTAAATAGGCTTCAATAAATAGGTTAAAATCTTTACATTAAATACTTTTTTTTTAGGAAGATACGCAGTAATGCTTATATTAGAATAAGCGTTTGTTAAATTTGAAATGTTAAAAACAATTTAAAAGTGATTTGAAATAATATTCAACACAGTGGCGATAAAGAATAATAATTTATAAAGAGCATACTTTATAAATATAAAGATTTTTCAAATACTATTTATTTCCTTTTTTTATTTATTTCTAAAATGTGAAATCTAAACTAAAGAAAAATGTGTCCAAAGGGTAAAGAATTCGACAGCTACTAAAGAAGTCTGTAGACAGTCTATAAAACCATGGCTCCGGTTTAAGATGACGTCCCCCTTACAGTAGGGGTGGTTCCTAAAGAGGTTGGAGGGGATGGGGTGCTGGGACCTTGTGTTGAATAATGGAGGTACATGTCCCAAAGGCGTGGTGAAATATGCAGGGCAATCATATGAGGAATAGGGCAGGATATATAACCCCACTCTTCACCTCCTGCGAACCTCTTTCAGTCCTCCTACCGTGAGGAGGACGAGTTTGGGAAGGTCCACCACATACGATACGTTAAGAGGGTATGTGTGATACGAAGGGAAGAAGGATGGGTATTGTCAGAGGGGTAAAAAGGAGGTGTCCCCTATCTTTCAATCTTCCCTACCCTTCCTTTTATAGCCCCCTGCCGCTCCACGCGATAAGATGGCGCTAACAGAGTTCCTGTGTCGTCATTTGTCTGGCTCCGTCAGTTCCAGAGATGTGTGTGCAGGCGGCGAAAGGAATGGGAGAGTTTTCATCACTTAAAAGGAACTATTACGCCCCCCTACCCTCCTTTCTCATCTTGTTCAAATAATTTTAAAAAATAACATTAGCTACTGCCTATTGAGTGATTAAATAGCAAAGAATGGTGCTAAATTATTATTTTATTGGAATATTTTGTTTGGAAAGGAAGAAGACCCTGAATAAACCCATTTAAGATTTCTATAAATACAATCTAGAGGATATCAAATTAAAAAGTTAAAAAAATTATATAAAAATATAGCCCATGCATGGTTAAGCCCTTAATATACATCAAAATAAATAGTTTAGTTATAAGATCTTTAGCACAGTTAATTATGTGACCTATACGTTTTATATATACATTTTTGTGTGGGTGTGTTTGTGGAGTTATTTAATAATTTAATTTTTGTATTAAATAGCTTTAATATCTATAAAATTTATAAAATAAACACCAACTATATTCATATAATTCTTTTGACGCTTAATATAACAAAAAGATCCAAATTTAAGGCTAAATTAAAAAAGTTTTACTCAACATATACTCTTCTGATAAAACGTTCTAACCAATATCGGCCACGACTTTACTGGTCCTTTTACCGGTCCAAACAACAATGGAGTGTCAATTACATTGCCAATTGTGTCCAGATTGGACTGGATTGGTCACTAGTGGTTTTAGATCCATTACCTAAAGCTTGGAATAAGAAAAAGGTAAGATAGTTAACTAACTAGCTCTTTGGCCCTAAGGAACTTGAATGTTCGTGGAAGTCAGAACGTATGCTCACCATCCAACCCTATCCTGAGACCTATCCATCCAATTCCAAATCCAGCACCACATATCCTTCAAAACTATGTTCACATCGACGTCTTGTTTGACTAACGTATCTTGTGTCTTCAGGTTTCCCAACTAAAAAAATTGTCTACATACCTGTCCTCACCTTTACACGTCACATGACCATCCCCACCACAGCCTTCGTGCCTTGATTATCCTTAATATAGTTAAAGATGCATAGAAATTACACACCATTAAGTTCTTCATAACTTAACTTCTATTTGATTATTCTGTATGTTCATCCACTTAAAGCACAAATACCTTAATTATAATTTGTTCTTAAAATTAGGGTATATGATTGTGAACCTTTTTAAAATAAATCAATTTGTATGATCTTTTTGGGTTTGAATATTTCTCAAATGTAGATTAAATCATATAATGTTGAAATTTTGAGTCTCATCAGGAGATTTATAGAGTCAGATTAGTGAAAACTTAAAATTAAAAATGTTTGATGTGACTTTCTCCTACTTATTCTATGGCATTAGGAATTCAAAAGCTCATCGCTGCCCTTAACAAAAGTACGCCACCTATCCCTATCTTAGGCTAGTTCTAACCATTTCACCTCATTACACCCTCTTTCAGGTCCAGGCCAAATTTTATCCTCCCACTTGCTTCCTATAATGTGACATTTTCCAGTTTAGTTTTTATTTGAAATCTGTAAATATAAAAATTGAATTGCAAAAATGTCTCCAATTTTTTTGGTGCAAAATAAATTTTAAATTCAAATCATATCATTCCATCAATTTCTATTACTTAGTAAAAATACCAACACAACATTGATTTTTATTTGTGAAAATATAGTTAAGAAATTGACTCAACATGGTTTTTAACTCACCCACAAAACTCCAACTGACTTGTTTTAGGGTATCATATGCCTTAAACACTGACGAGAAGTGGTGCAAGCCTTCAGGATTGAAAAACTTATGTTTAAATTAGACAAATCCCTGTAAAATGTGTAATAACAAACTTAGAATTTAGTTAATATTTAGAAATAAACGTCAAATTTTTTTTTGCCTAGAGGAAAGATCCAAAAGGCCTAGTGAATAGCTAAACTCACCTCTAAAGCAATGAAAAAGAAATCATATTTTCACATCTACGTAGCTTTTTTAAAAAACGTTTTAAAATATATATTATCATACAGTGCTATTATTTAATCAAGAAGCGAGATTTTTTGCATTGCCTGAGATCCGTTATTAAATTTCGACCTCTATTAATATTATCATTAATAATAATACTCCCATGATATAACCACTTCAACATAAATAAAGAAGCAAGCAAAATAGAGAAGAAAATTTATCGTTTTATTAAAATATATTTAAACACCAAAACCCCATTTAGCTTAAAACGAAAGTTTTTGCTTCATAACAAAGTTTATCTACTATATATATAAAATTTAATATAAGCTATCTAAGAATTTCTCTTTTTTTTAAGACTTTAATTTAAATATTATTTAATAATCATGATTCATCTTGAAATTTAATTAGTTAAACTGGATTTAAAATTCTGTGCTATTAACAAATATGTTATGTCAGAAATTATGGATATCAATAATATGATAAAAGTTAGGTTAACATTATTTATTAGAGATTTGGCCGTATTTTATTAAAAATGGTATAGATAGACGGTTGTTATTCTTATAACAATCAAATACTGTTGAAGTCAGCTGTCAATGTAAAACGCCGTGAGATAGCCAATGTAGGCAACTCTTCCAGCACGTATGCATTGCACATCTATCGAAACAAAATAATTTCGTATCGAAACGGTGGCATGTAAAGGGCCGCGAGAAAAGATCGGCTTTTTTTTGCAGTCTTTTTATAAAAATAATGCTGGTGAAAATAAATATAATATTGCTTCAGTACTAACATAAAGTGTAATTTTCTTCACATGCTTATATCACCATGATGAGTATGTCAAATGCGTCCTGGAGTTTAATGACAACTTTTTATTGCCATTTAAAAGGTTCATCATCTAAGGCCACTATGCCCTTGACTGATATTAAACAACTGTTTATATTACCATGTGAATAAAATTAAACTTCGTGTTTGTACTTAAGTAATATTTGATTAATTCTGGCCAAATAAATATTTTGATATAAAAACTGCAAAAAACGTTGGTCTTTTCTTGCCACATTCCCACCTTTAAGCCTGGTCGCACCTTCACCGTTAGGCACGTACCAAAAGGCGTCAGTCTCGTATGTTCTGGCATGTCATTGATGTGAAGGTTGGGGTTACAGTTCCTGTTTTCTTCCTCAAATATTTTTCCACGTTATATTTATTTCAATGCGAGCAACCTTTCTCATCCTTACACCATTTGTGTAGACATAAGGATATTCCTGACATAAGTAAGACTAGGAGCGCAAGGAAAAAAAATAATTAATATGATATTATAATTAATACAAAATTAATAATTCGCTATCGGTTCCTTGACAAATTAACTTTAATTCTCATCAACCAAAGAACTATTTTAATTATTGGATTTGTTTGTGAACTTCTATAGGAATTTTATTGTACACCACTTTATATTTTCAAATCACAGTCAACAAAAATTAAATTTTCACTACATATCAACAGTTTCATACAATATGTTTCTAAACTTATCCGTACCTCAACCATCAGTAAAATAGGTAAATGTATTTTTTAAGAAATATTATTTTTACTTATTTAATGTAATAAAGTATTTATATAACAGATTATTTAGTTGTAAAACGTTTGATTAAAAGTAAAATCTTAAATTTACTGAAGGGGGTTTCATATATTCGCATGGCATGGTTCCATAAAAATAAATTGTAATTAATTCAAGATTTTATTAAACCTAAGAGAATATTATTTATTACTCTGAAGATTAAATAGAATATTTTTTATCTCAAATATATAATAAACCAATATAATTTTTTTGTATTTATGAGTTTAAATAATTTTATAAGGCATAAAATGACATAATAAACTGTCCATGAGTAAAGCACTCTCCGCTTAACCTGCACGTTTCCATTATGGCCTAGCTTATAAGATAAGGTCAAAGAGTAGTTCAGTGGTTGGAAAAACACGCCCATCAAACTATTTTATCTGTCCCACGATATATTTAACAATTAAACCAATTGTGTTCATTAAAATAAGACTTATTACAAGTAAATATGTAAGAAATATAAAGTTGAAATATTTTGCTAGCATATTTTTTCCAAACCAGCTCAATAACTAAACAAAATAACATACCGATATCAAAAAAGTTGGTGTGAACCAAGAAAAGACTGCTACCTCTTAGGGCAGGGGTTCCCAACCTTTTTAAACCAGAGGAGCCCTTGCACCTTAATAAATTAAACTCTGGAGCTCTCATAAGAATGTTTAAACTAATCTAGTGAATACTCAATAAAAACCGTTAAATTTTACAAGGAAAACAATATAAAACAAACGGAAAACCTCACATAAACTGGCTGCGCTTTTTGCTAATGTCCTTTATTATAAATTGAAAAAAATGGTATTCATATTTATTGATGCAATTTTATAGTGTGGGAAACAAATCAATAATATTATAAAATTTCCTCACGGGCCTGAGATAACTTTAGTGGAGCCAAAGGGCTGCGCAGAGCACAGTTTGAAAAACGCTGTTTTTGGATAACAGAGTGTACATAGAATTGATGCGACCTATTAACAATGTGGAACCCTCTTTGATCATATCCATGACCCACGGTCATATTGTGACCAGGAATAAGAGCTACCCGAAAGGAGAATCTGTAAAAAAAAAAAAGTTAGGGTAAATCAGACCACATGCCAGCCTCACAAGTTGAATGTAACTGATTATGGGACGTGAAATCGTTTTGCCCGTTTCCCCATCATGGTGACTGCCAAGATTTTAGAACAGGAAAGAGACTGTGAAGGATTTTTTTTTAGGGTTGGAGAGAGAAGGGAGGGAAAGATATAACACAAAGCCTGGCCGAAAGCCAGAAGGAAAAGAGCTTCACTATACATCACAAATTTTAATTTTTTTATCATTTTGCTTTGGATCTTTTCCTCTTTTGATAATACAAAAGCAAACCACTGAATGCTTTAATAATCCCCACTAAATTTACAATTCTTAGCAAGATCATTGCAAGTTACAAAAATTATTTTTTCCCAAAATGTTAGCTATATTAAAAATAATCTTTGAACTAATTCAATGTTTTAACACTGAATATTCTTAGTAAAATCATTTATTTTCAAGTAATTATATCATAATAAATTTTCTCAAACTCGATATACTTGAATACTAGACATTTTCCTACTTAAATATATCACTATTAAATAAAACCCGACCGGCTAGTGAGACATAGTACTAAAAAAAGTTACTATAGTAGGATTTTTCTAGGAAGTTATTTTTAGAAAATACAAGCATATTTTTTTACGATCAACAATGGTTACATTTTACTATATTATTACTTTTAGTTTATAGGTATTGATAGCAATATTTATATAAAGTGATAGCTGAGGAACATATTACTAATTTTGTTCAGTTGATACGTAAAAGTATGTTATGATTGTGTTGTTAAACGCTCACTTTTAAGAGAATTTATTAATTTTTGAAAGTTATAGGACTAATACAGTGCCCTTTTGTTACTATAGATTTATATTTCTCTGTGTCAACGGAAGAAATAATTATTCGGCTACAAAGAAATGTAGTGCTACGTCACTAAACATTTATTAATATCACTGAGTGAAAGGATATAGGATAATATCCTAGTTAAAAAAGGGCACTGTATTAATCCTATAACTTTCAAAAATTAATAAATTCAAAATAAAATAAATAAATATATTTTATAAATAAATAAATATAATAAATAAATATAAATAAATTTAAATAATATCAATTTAAGAATGGGTGATTATTTAAAAACCTTTATTTTACAATAACTTATTTGGTTCTCTTTAATATTTATATTATTATACTTATGTCATTCCGGTTTATAATTAATTATTAATTTATAAAATATTGTAGTACAATATGAAAAACTGTTGAGTGTAATTTTTTTTTTAATAATTAACTTTAATGAGAAATAATCAAAAGTTTTTAATAATTATTATATAGAATATTTTCTTGATAAATTTAACTAAATGTCTCATAGTTATATAATGTATTAATTATTACAAATACACATATTATGTATTTTATCTCCAATTAAAAGTGATATTAATGTTTTTTAGTTATTAGTTTCTCATTTATCACCCTTCATCAGCTTGTGTGCTGGGTACCAAAATACTTGTCTAAGATCAAAAACTGTATTTTATAGGAGACTTAACATTGGTTGCTTAAGCACATTCTATATAGGATTGAAAATTCAGAAATAAGAATACAGACGATATAGCTTGAGGTTATCTTTTGAGGAACGAAGTCGATATTGAAGAAAGAAATAAAAGGTAAAATATAGCGGAATACATAAACAAATACTTAAATGAAATTGAGTAGAATATGGAATAGAGGTAGACATGCAGTAGAAGGGGGGGAAATGGATGATCTGAGAAGAAATATATATATATTGAAAAATAAAGTAATAAAAGCAGTGATAGACAGTGGAAGGTCGGAGTACGTACACATATCAAATTAAAGTGAGCGAAAGAAATATACGAATATATAAGAAGCACGGTAGTAAAGAACTATAGGAGGTAGCAGAGTAAAATAGGAAGACAAGTACAGATGGAGTGATAAAAAAAAGCTAAAGTGATACAAAAGTGAAGCTAAAAAAAATAAATCGAGAGAAAGAGGAAAAAAAAAAGCTATTGAGAAGTTTTGTCTGAAAATTGTGGCTTCTAACCAAACAAGAGAGAAAAAAAATCCTGAGAACATTCCTTACGTTCCTCTCTTCTCGTGGTCTAAATGAAATGAAACAACATATGGTGGGGAAGGTGGGCGTGGGTTTTAAGAGAGGGAACAGGATGGGCAAATAGAAGAGATTCACTAATAGAATGAAGGGAGGGTGTATATTGTCTTCCATATTGATGGGTCAATTAACGATCGATGATTCTATTCTATATTATTTACTGCCTTCACATATAGAGAATGTGTAACAATCGTGATAGTTTTGGAACTCGTGCCTATGAGAGATTTTGAAGCATCAGCCTGCAATCAAAGATACCGACCGAACAGCCGCAGTCTGATGGCGAAGATAGTGCTAACTTATGAGGATAGAGGGTGTCATGTAGTCAGCACGATGAACCCTCAGGCTTTTAATCTCCGTTTACCAGACCCGCTACTTGACTACTTTGTAGGGCGGCCACCTTATCTCCATGAACATTATTTTTGTTAAAATAATATCACGTAAGAATTAGAGGGTGTTGGAAGCAAATAATTTAATTATATTTTACCAGCATTTTATTGTGTGTTGCCCCATAAACTAATAAATGACTTATTTTCATTATTTCAGAAATAATTAGTTTATTCGAGCTTTGAACATGTTTTATCTACCGCCCCAAATTATTTCAGTGCTACTCATTCGACTAAAGTTTTCGAACTGTCTTGAGAGTTTTTTCATAAAAATTAACCAGCTTTTAGGATCCACTGTATCTGAAAATGAGGGAATAGATATAAGTATATCCAAATATTGTGAATTTATTGTATAATTTTTATAATTTCATAAATTTCAAAAATAAAGTGAAGATAACCTTGTTCGTCTTGTGCTATGTGAAAGGATCCACCACCTTCTTTTTCACTTCTGGTGTCGTAAAATAAGATGCCCTCCTCGCTAAGCAACGTGCGAAGAAATTAAGAGTAATTTTTCACAATATTTTTTTTTTACACTCGTGATTGTAAAGAGATAACATCGCAAGGGGTGTAGGTGTGGGAGACCCAGGCTTTGGCCAGCATAATTTGATAAGTACTTTTCCAAGTATTGGCCTTGTGATACTTGCAATATGTGGGGGGGGGGGGGGGCCC
>CABFWB010001729.1:74300-88130 GCA_902151455.1 Timema bartmani | reverse complement strand
TTCACCTCTGACAAGACGTGTATTAATCACAACTTCTGAATGTGAGGAATGCCAGGCCTCCATCGTGGTTCGGATCCCACGTTAAACTGTAGGTCCTCCATTTCATCTCACAATCACCCTACCATTACACATTAGCGTAAGTGCGTATAACCCGAACGGGTAGTAAGACGTGGTGCTAATAATAATAATAATAATAATAATACAACATGTGTGAGCTTATTAATGTTGATTGGAAAGAACAAAGTATCAGAAAGATTTACAAGTTTAACAAATCAGTTTATTTATATTCAAACAAGTCAAAAGGAAATACATAGAACTATAGGTAGAAATTATTCAAGCGATTCCATTGTTTAAACATGAGAATATAAAGGGTTACTATAATATAAATAGCTCGACAAAGGAGCATCAGGTGTGAAGCACCTAGGTACACCCTATAGCCCACACATATAGGTCATAGGTGTAAATAAGAAAGCTTGTAACTCGTTAAAGCGGGACAATAACGAATTAATCAAATAGAAATAAAGGCAGCTACTCAAAGGCAATATAAATTAGTGGTGATAATCAAATCTAATTACAAAATTATCATAGATAGTTCTACTCCAGCCTGCTGACTGGGAGGCTTCCAACTACAACACATAATTTCAAATATAAAGAACTAAGCCACATAAATGTAGTCCCAGTTTAAGGAGCTACAAGGGAGGTAATTAACATGAGCTATCTAGATTGAATTAACTCCATAGAGAGATAGACAATACAATGTTATAAACTCCTAGAAGAGAAATTATTATTTTACAACTAGAAAGCAGCCAACAACCAATAGGAATCTAGATGCTACAGATACTATGGCCGGTCAATTCCTAATTAGTACTGCCTGAGAAATAAATAGTATATTTATTCTGTTACCCTGAAGAGGGGAATATAATACTAGATAAAATAGTGATCATTTTAGACTAACGCTAAAGGCACCACAAGGGGGTCGTACACAATAGACAAAACCCTGTGGGCCACTACTATGGACAAGTAGCACTTCCACAGGTTGCGCATTACATACCAGTACACATTTAGATACATCAGAGACAAGTATCAGTTACAGACCCAAGTAGGTCGTGAAACAAAGAAATAGATAAACTGGTATCCTCTATTATTAAACTATATCCTTTAAACTAGCCGCAGCATGGTCATATAGTCTAAGGAGCCTAATCATAATCATAATATTTGCTAATAAGGCTAATAGATATAGAAATACAGTGCTTAAAGCTATAAACTATGCCTTATGGACATAGGGAAATAAGTCAGTAGTACTGACATACAAAAACTACGTCATATGGACACAGAAAATTAGAGCTCAAAGCTCTATAAATAATACAATATCCCTCAATACTTATAGTATCCGCCGTAGCTTGCTCTGTGGTGATGTGACACAGACACCTCAACCATCGTTGTCTTCAGTACGTAGTCTTAGCAGATGCTAGTGAATATCTTCCAGCAGTTCCTCCGACGAGTAGTTACAATAGAATAAATATGCGTGAGCCGAGGACAGTTTATTATAAACCAGTGAGACTAGTACAATTTGGCAAGGTTATCTCCAAGTACGAAGAGGGGTGGTAATCTTCTAACATAACGCCACCTCAACACTAGCTCTCGCCGACGGCTGTTGGGAACACCCCCAAATGAAGCCGCTCTCATTTACTCGTCGTCTGGCCCAGGTGTTAGATGTTTGTGTGTTGGTCTTCGAAACCGAGCAGCCTCGTTTGCTGGGGCATTTTTGATGAGAATTGGGCGTCTCCCGCTTGTGATGTCGCAGTGAGTCTATATCTGCCATACTTTATTAGAACTTATTAGATCTGGTAGTAATAGTTGTAAAACTATAATAGGGCTTCATTGAGTGTAAGAGTTATAATGTATTTAACACGCTACAAATGATACTAATTAATAATTTCTCATTCTTTCAAACCTTTTTACTACTGCTGCTTTAAGCGTATTCGTATCTGGATGAATATAAAAATGATCTTTGGTCAACTGGATTTTCCATCTAGACTATCAAATTAGAACACTAAGCAATATTACTAGCCCTTCCATTTTGGCAAAAAAAGACTTCTGTTCAAGTTTTAATAAAACTGGTGAGCGAGACTGGCTAATTGAAGCTAAAGGGCTTTTATATTTCCTTTGATGATGTTCCGAATATATCATTAAGGAGTTTTAATGAAACAAAACTTTTCTTTAGTATAATACAAACTTTTTGTAGTTAAAACAGTGCTATTCCATAGTTATCTAACTAATTGAAATGGTCTTTTCAAGTGTATTTCAATTAGAAGTTTATAAAATTATTTAATTTTATATTTTCTTACATTCTTTGAAAAATTAAACAATAGTGAAATTGATTTGTCATTGTTTAAAATTGTATTTGACTTTTAACTAGATCCATAACTAAACTGTGCTATAAAATGTAAATTATGCAATTATCTGAAAGGTTTTAATTATTAGTTATAGTCTATAGAAAAGGGAGCATTTTATTTTTTATGTGGATATTTGTAATACTTACGCATTTAGTATTGTAATTGTGAAAATCTTATTATTCGATAATCTGACGAATAAAAGTTTTAAGGGAGAAATCTATTGGTCCCTATGTATGTCTGTTTGTCTTGGGGCTAGAGCAAAAATGGTTTGATGGATTTGGTTCAAACTTGATATTTATATGTTATATGGTCAAACACCAGGGCATAGCACTTCAATGAAGGTTAATTTATTGACGAGTGAATTTTTTAAATTCCCGATTTTTATAATTTGTCTCTAATTATTTTGTTTAAAATTTATATCCAGAGGTGTATGTCAAAACCATTATTGTATATTATGGGAAGAGTTCATTTAAAGATAGTTTTCAATTATTGATATTTGAACGTACAAACTTTTTCAAATATGAATTTAATAATTTTGCTTAAAATTGATATCAGGGGAACGGATGAATTAACAAGTATTTCTATATACATACTTTTGCAGGATTTTATTTAGTAGTAGTTAAATGTTGACATAGTTTGAAATTTTACGGAAATTTTCTCATTAAATTTGGTCTAAAATGAATATAGGGAAATTATTTAAGTGGTAGTTTATTGAAAATACATTTTTGAAGTGTTTGACATTTTTTTGAAAAGGGCTTTAACAAGTGGGTTCAAAACTTTAATATGTGCAATTTTATCCATGACGAATAAAATATATATTATTAGTTTTTCTTATAAATATTCACTATTGAAAATTTGATTACAAACTTTAGTAGACTAGGACTATGTGAGAATACATAGAGGGTTATGTCATACCATTTGTTGGAGAACCAATAAGTACAAACTTGAACTCAAATATTAAAAACAAATGTTGATTTTATAAGCACTTTCATAAAAAGTCAATATGAATACACGATTTATAAATTAAGTCTTTACTGGAAAACTAACACTGGTGGACACACGGAGGGAAAAAGGCATCACTCTCGTATTTTGAAAATGACGGGGAGGTCCGGATTAAAATCTGAATGTATTAAGGATTTTTTCACCCCTAAATAATCTCCCATTCTCCCCTCATGCAAATGAAACTATGATTTCCTCAATAAAATTTACCTTTACTCATCCCGGGTGGGTATTATGACAATAAACATGGGTATGAGACATATAATTCATTCACGATAGGTCTTTACCTGGATGACAGTTCAAAAATCATATGTTTAGGTTTTAGGTTACCAACACTTGTAAAAGAACACTGTTTTGTTATGAATGTTAAGTTTTTTAATTACATGTTATATTTTACATTTAAAATAACTTAAACTTAAGTTTTCTCACATTATTTCATTACTTTTAACAATTTCTTTTTACCCAATTCGAAACAATATTTTAAACATATATTAAAAGTACCTATTCTTTGTTTTGGAATGTTATCTATGATGTGTAGTATAGTGCATGCATTAATACCTTTTAATAAAGGCATCGTATTTACTTGGTAAAGATAAAATATTTGTAATTTATTTTATATATGATTAACTATTTTATTATTAGTTTATTGTTTTTAGAAATATTTAACTGAATAAAATATAATCGTCTGCTGCGAGGATACACCATTTTAAACAACTTGTCCGCGTCATCATCAACCACATGGCTAATATTCGTTGGTCGCCATTTTAAAGCCATATTTGTTAGACCTTTTGTGAAAGTGCTCGGAATAATAATTATTTTAACTTGAATAGAAGGATAAATAAGCTTTGTGGACGACCTCAAATAAATATTAAGACTTTGTTTAATTTAAATATATTTCATAGAATTTATTACTGTGCGCGTTTATTATATTTTTAACTTTAAATTAAGTCTCTAGTTTGTTAGGTCCACGCCTTACTCTAACTTATAATAATTTATAACTAAGTTAAATTACCTTTTATTTTAATTATTGGGCTTCTGTATTAACGTAAAAAAACTTAATCCTAGATCATATTACTAATTATTTTAAGAATAACTTTGTGTATACAGATATTTTCTCTTTAGTTCGAATACATATTAGGCCTAATTTGGTTAATTTTAATCTTACTTTAATATAACTTTAAACTTACTTTAAAATAACTTTAATCTAACATTAATCTAACTTTAATCTAACTTTAATCTAACTTTAAACTTTTATCTTTTATCAAACTTAAATATAAGTTTAATCTAACTTTAATCTCACGAAATTTTATAAGGGGTTCTTTTTATTTGTGGATAGATTTGTGTGTGTTTTTTTGATAATGAGTTCCCAGGAGAAAAAAAGAAGAGAAGTTACAGATCACCAAGTCATTCAAAAATTTCAATTTCAAAATTCTTTGAGGCATAATATTGGCCTAAATTACTGTGGTTAGCTATCACATTACTCTACATAACCATATGTTTTCATAACAGCTGTCTCAAGTGACAGTGGCAGATATCATCTGTTGGCGTAGTGATATTTTAGGGTCTATTTTTTAGTTACTTTTTGAGCTGTCATCCAAGTAAACTTAGGTCGTGAATGGCGTATATATAGCTGCTATGAAAAATATTTATTTTTTATGTTTACCGTGTCATACGACTTCTTTGGGATGTTCGAATACTCACACTAATGGAATGGGGACAAAGAAGGCATAATTTAAAATAAATGTAGCCGCATTTGCTTGGAGGTAAAGTTGAAAATCATTTAGGAGAAGCCACCCTCATTTCATCCGACTGGGATTCGACCCCTAATCTCCCTATCATCAACAGTACACTGAGAAAGGGATACCTTAGACCAACTTTAGTCAACTTGTGGCCCACGGGCTGGATACGGTCCAACCGACTGATTTTATCTGTCCCGAAAAATATTTTGCAAATAAACAATTGTATTAATAAAAGTAAACTAATGGCTAAATATTTACTAAATGAGAGATAAGAATTTTAAATTTGTTCTTTATATTTTTTCCAAATCAGCCTGCCAAATTTTTTCTTAACCTATACGACCCACCATGTCAAAAAGTTTGGGAACCCCTGACTTAGACCATACAACCACCAAAGAGGTCGAAAATACTCTAAAATTGGAGCTAACTTCCTAAAACCATGAAAGACGACGTCTAAATATAAAACCTATATATTATATAAATGATTTAAACATATATATATATGTATAAATTTGAATCCATACAATAACAAAATAAAGAAATTATTAAAAGTAACAAACGTACTTCTTTTTTTTCAAATGGTCCTCTCTTCCCGTAGACGTAATAAAACATATGGCCCATGAAGTAAGAAAGGAGAAGGAAAATGAAAGGGTAAGAGGAGGAGGGACGTTAAACTGATTCTGTCGAAAATTCAGGGCACGCTCGTCCTTCATGGACCGAAGGATACAAAGACTATCCTCCCATACAATGTCCTCCGACCCGCAAGGGTGATACCATCATTTCTGACAAGAAGACATCTTATGGAACAAACTTGGGAAGATTTTTTTTTGTCGGTAAAAGTCTGTGCTCAGATTTTAAAAAAAAGGAAAAAAAGCTGTGTTACAATTTTTTTTAAGTCTGTATTTTTACCAACTCATATAGATTAAGTATTAAAATTGATCCGGAAATTAAGATGATTCTTAACATAATATGTGCCCCCCCCGTCCTTCTCGGGTCCCTCCTAAAACCCAAATGAGTGGATCTTACAATTCTGTACGTCCCCGTGTATGTCTGTCTGTCTATGCCTAGGGCTAAAGCAGAAGAAATTTAGAGTGGATTTTGTTCAAACTTAATTTTTATAGTCTATAATGTTCAACCACAATGATTTTTTATTTTGATTTTAGTCTTTAAAATAATTAAAATTAGTTTACAAATGACTGAGTTTTTAAAGTTCAATATTTTTTTCAAAAAGAGCTTTAGTTATTTTGGTTAGAATTGATATTTAGTTAATGATTGACATGATAAAAAGTACTGTACACTTGTATTTTTTGGGAAGAGCTTGAAACTATACAGGAAAATACATCCTCAGTACATCCGGAAAGTGACATCTTAGCCTATTTAACCACCGAAGCGTTAAAATAAAATTAAGTTCAGTGTTCTATATGGGTAATGGGTGTTTGTAGTCCACTTTGTAAAGAGAAAGTATATTTTTGTACTATAAAACATTAATTTAAATTGGGAAAGCTATTTAGCACTAATCGATCACATGACACCACCAGAAATTTTATGGCAGGGTGCACTGATGTGCTATGACGCAACTAGCATATAGTTAATATCTACTTGCATTTCTTATTCCAAAATTGGAAACCAGGATTTGTAAAACAGAGAGGAGTTCAAGTACCTGGGTAGTCTGACGACAAAGAATGCCTACTGCGCCAAAGAAATTAGGTCAAGGATCACAATGGCCAAGGAAGCTTTCAAAAAAAAAAAGTTACTGCTGACAAGCAAGATGAGTTTGAAACTGAGGAATAAACTGAATAGATGCTTAACTCAGAGCATCGCGCTGCATGAAGCAGAAACTTGGATTCTCAGGAAGATGGTAAAGAAATATTTGGAGAGCTTTGGAATGTAATGCTGGAGAAGACTTGAGATTATCGGGTGGATATAGAGGGTTACAAACAAAGAAGTCCTAAGAATAGTGGGTGAGAAGAGAACCATTTTAGGTGTTATTATGCGTTACAAATTAAACTGGATCGGACACATCCTTAGGAAGAACTGTCTTATACATGACGTCATAGAATGAAAGGTTGATAAAAGAGGAGCTTAGGGTGGATGAGGATTCAAATATTAGATAACTTGAAAGAAAGAAGTACATTCTGGGAGCTTAAGTGAGAGGCAAAGAAAAAGGCGCATTGGTGGTCTAAGTTCACTAATAAAAGGAATAGACCTGCCAAAAGACGGAACACATAATAATAATTCCTATTTATTCTAATATTTAACAGTAAATATTTTTTGTCTTAAATGTCCAAGGTTTGTATCAAATTAAGGGAAAAGGATAGTTATTAAAGATTACAAACTACGAATATATTTGAATCCTTAAATATTTAATTCTCAGAAATAATATTTTGTGACATATCATATTATTTCCCTAACCACTTCGTTATAAAAGCTGAGAAAGAATTTAACGCTCACAAGATCAAACCAAGGTCCTGTACTTTGAAACCTTTTCCTCACTGGCATATAAATACGTGATTAATATATTACATATATTTATTGGATTGCTACTGTATTATAATTTTTTGAACCACGTCTCATTCTGACAATAATCAATTATTTACATTAACAGGGTAGAGGACCTTATTCAGTGAACGCATGGTCTAACGCGTTACTCTAGCAGTGGACTAGACTCCTGATGCCGGGGATATTGAGGTTTGAATCTCGGTCGGGTGTATCGAGAGTGGTTTTATAAAATAGTTTACACACTTCCTTCACGCAAATTTGAGTACACTACCTCTGATAACCATCCTCATCCCTAAAATCATTAGCGTAATTAGTATAAAACCGTATAATCCGAACGGGTAGTAGGACATGGTGCTAAGAAAAAAAGGTAGAGATGAGGAAGGATAAATTAGAAAAACATGCCTCCTCTATTTGTCTGGAGGGAGAGTGAAAAACCATTTAGGAAAAACAACCTTAGTACAACTGTTTGGGACTCGCACCCATACCTCCCCATCACCAGCAAACTGGACCAGAGAAACTTGACGTTTAGTCCACGTGACAACAGGTGTGGGTCTATCTAATTATTCTAATATCATTTCTAATTTTCTGAGAGAGTAATTTATTTGGAAATCTTCTAAGCTATGGAATGAGTATTAGATTCCACTCGCTAAATAGAATATTTAAATATCATGGAGGTAAATTTAATATGTAACAAATACAAATGCAGACTTTAGGACAAAAAAATATTTCATATCGTGATAGTAGATAATATCATTTAAAATCCACGATTGATTCCTATTCAGATCGGTGGTCATGTGGATTAAACGTCAAGCTCGTCTACTCTTGTTCGACGATGATTAAGATTTCGGAGCTCGAATCCCAGTGAGGGTATTCTACTTTACAGATATTCTCATTCTGATTCCACGTAGACGGGGCTACCTTTTCAATAAAATACATATCTTCCTCTTCTAAACTCTATAAAAAAATATACCGTACCCTATGTCATCAGCCCACAATCCAAACCCATCAGCCAAAATCCATCATCTGTCGGCGATGACAGTGCCAACTTTTGGGGATAGAGGGTGTCATCTGGCCAGAACAACGATCTCTTTGGGTGTTAATCTCAACTTTCTAGACCGGATCCACTAATTATTTATTCAAGTAGCTCCTTATTTGTCCTCACGAGGCAGAGATGACACCATTACAGACCTACTGCTTCACAGTAAAATCTGGAAGCGTCGGGGATCAAACCCAGGACCTCTGGATCTGCAGCCAGGATCTCAGACCACTAGACTAGAAAGGAGGTATATCTAAATGTGAATAGCCCGGATGGGTAATAATAAGCAACACAAAGCTGAGTGTTAATAATTATTCTATAGTAAACTAACTTTTTAATTTATCATTCATTATTATTTTTATTAGCATCGCATCCTACTACCCGTTCAGTTTATATGATTATGTGCTAATTAATCTAATGGTCTTAGGGATTAGGAAGGTTATATTGAAAGGAAATGTACCTGTATTTTCGTGGAGGAGGAGTAGAAAACTAACCCTTCCTTCACCTCTGACAAGATATGTATTAATCACAACTTGTGAATGTGAGGAATGACATGGCCTCCACCGTGGTTCGGATTCCACGTTAAACTGCAGGTCCTCCATTTCATCTCACAATCACCCTACCATTGCACATTAACGTAAGTGCGTTATAACCCGAAAGGGTAGTAAGACGCGGTGCTAATAATAATAATAATAGTAGTAGAAAACTATTTTGGAAAACTACCCTCAGTACGCCAGAATGAGATTCGCACCACGAACTCCCCGTCATCGGCAGTCTAGTCTACTGCAAGAGTAGTGCGTTAGACCATGCGGTCAACGAGTCATGTTATCATTAATTTAGCTTACTTTACAAACATACGTGTAATCTATTCCCCTCCTCAGTAATATATAAAAAAAAGTTTGAGCCTTTAAGAGAAGCATATAATCGACTATTTTAAGATCGATACTAACTATACCTATAACCATATCGGTGAATTGTGTTGATTGGAAGACTACTTCTAAACCAAACGTCAAACTTGTAAGGTCTATAGTTATCTGAACAGTCTCTCTTGCTTGTTAATCGTTGCAACAGTAACATTGAATGCCAAAACAAGGGTCGTACATCACTGCCTAGATAATGGTTCTGCATAGGCAAGTAGGAGGGAGGGGGTCTTCCACCCCCCTTTTCCACAAATCCCCTTCACCCTCTTCCCATTCCTATGGCCTTGGGGTTTACAACTCCGGACCCCTTAAGGCCCCACTTTACTACGGTCTCCTCTTAAGGCCTGGTTACCTTTGGCAAAGGGGTGAGAAGTAAGAGGGTGGAGGGTTGGCGTCTCTGCGGACATCGATCCTATGACCCTCATCCCCTTTCCTAGCTCCACCTCACCTTCTCTAAACAAGGGACGCCTGGCGTCGCCATCAATCACGTGTGTGTTGGTCACGCATCACCTAGTGTTCTAATAACCTATGAGAAGCGTCACCAATAATTTATCACGTCCCAACGCGAACACTGTTATTTGATTTATTCTTATTTTTGAAATAATGTTGTTAGCTATCGTTTTGCCAATAATATGTAAAATATAGAAAGAGTAAGGTTAAGAATTTATGAGGGTTCTATTGTTAATTTTTAGCACCGCGTCTTACTACCCGTTCGGGTTATGTGCTAAAGTACTAATTACACTAATGGTTTTAGAGATGAGAAATTTTATATTTATAGGAAGTGTTCCCGTACTTGTGTGGAGGGAAAGTGGAAATTAGTTTGGTAAAAATCAGCCTCAGTACCCTCGACCGAGTTTCGAACCTCGATCTCCCCGTCATCAGTAGTCTTAGCCTACTGTGGGAATAGTGATTTAGACCATGCTGCCACCGAAGCGGGTAGGGTTTGTGTTCCTAGTATATTTGTCAAAGAATAAATTTGTCCTTTCTTGTAGTAAACAATATATTTTAGTTGAATTAAAGACGAGTGCTAGAGTAATTTATTTCAAAGATGTGTGGAGAAGTTCTTCTAGATTTATACAAACCTTTCATTGAACCATTAAACGTACACTTTTATTAATACTACAGTATTATATAACTTACATACTGACTTGATTTAGGACAGTAACATAGTACTACAAACTCAGCTCTAACTCCTTAATATTTTCTAATAAGATAATATGACACAATTTTTTTTAAATATTTATTCTTCAGAATCATCAGGAAACGAACCAGTCCCTGAACTAGTGGTCCACCACTTTATACGATTGGAAATGGAATTGTTTATATATATATTTGGAGAAAGCTATTCTATAAAATCAGTTTTTAAAGAGGTTAAGATAACAGAATTTTTTAATGTTAGGTACATAATAATAATAATAATAATAATAATAATAATAATAATGATGATGATGTCAGGTCTAAATCAATATGTAGCTAAAAATTTGCGGAAAGATTAACAAGTACTATTGTACTGTTGCCCAGGGGACGCCCGAATGTAGCCTACTAATCATACATCCTTTCCGTGGAGATTTTTTCCATCCCTCGATGAGAGGAATAAGATAGTATATGACAGGGTGAAAACAAAGAAGATCTTAACTTACTTAAGGAGGGGGTGTAAGGAGCGCGAGAAAAAAACAAGAGTTTTTTTTGCATTTCTTATAGAAAAACATCACATATTTATGGCCAAAATAAATATAATATTGCTTCAGGACAAACATAGAGCTTATTTTTATTCCCATGTTTATATCACCAGTTGTCGAATATCTGTCATGAGCGAAGCGGCATTAGATGACAAACGTTTTAAATGAATGCCACCTAATGCCTCTATGTTCAACAGATATTGGAGAATTGTTAAAATCACCATGTTAAGAAAATTAAACTATGTTTGTACTGGAGCAATATTTGATTTATATTGGCAAATTAAAAAGGTTTTGCTATAAAAACTGAAAAAATACTGTCATTAACTCGCGTTACCTACACTACCACCTTAATGTGCATAGTAAAATCTTGTTTTATAAACATAAGTGTAATATATTGATTTTTTAAACTCAAAAACATCAAATTTTATTTCAAATTATTCAAAGAGGATTTATTGTTTTTGGACATTTTATACGTGTTTAATGTTAGCACAGGATATCAATGACCAAAACAAACATAGGTTATGTGACAAACACAACAACCATAAATTCGGTGGTAAAAATAAAAAAACAATAACGACGCCTTATTCAACACTCAGTATTATTTGATCCCTGTCAAACCACAGGACTCTTAGGTTGGAAGATATAAGCTCTCCTGACTGAGTGAAGGCAATAACTCTTGCATTAAAAATATGAAAAAGTTATAGTACAAGTTTTATTATTCAATTTGTTACAAAAAAATTCTCATACTTGGTATTTCAACGCAATAATTTATACCAGATAAAACACAACATGTGAATACAAGCCGTAAAAAAAAAAAATCATAGTAGAAATTTATTTCGAATCAACCTGTATTTTATCTCGCCAAATATGCCCCCCAGTGATACCCTGACTTTTTTTTTTGCAACCATTGTCTATTTTTCTCTCCCATTCAACCCCAGGCCCCCCTTCCTTCACCACTCTGCTCACAACTAATGAGGTTTCAAAAACCCAAATGTATGCCACTCTCGAGCAAACAGGATCCATATTCAAGCCCCCCCTCCCTCTATACTTTCCATCCCATGAATCCCCTCCCTAACCAGCCATTATTTCACCCACTCACGTACTCGAAACGCTGTGTCACAGACCCGTTCGCAAGAGTGTAAACAAAAAAGCGGGGTCCAGTGGACAAACTATTCTTGCCATTTCACTATGTTCCGCCTTTAGCAAAATGTTCCGAAAAAAAGATTTGAGAGGGGATACGGTGGGGTGGGAACCAAAAGGGGGTAGGGGGTGGTCATGAACTCTAGGTCTTATTACTGCCCACAGATGTAGAGGGTGCGTTTTATGGTCAGTAGCCATCGCAACCATCAAAGCCGGATGAATAGTTTGGTGAGAATAATTTATAAATCATTAGTCTTTGAAGATATCATAAAATATTGGGAACAGAAATAGGTTGGTTTTGCTTTAAGGCGGCTACCTCAATAAGCGAGGAATTGCAGCACAGAGGTTCAGCTCTAATGCAATATTTAATAGCTGCATGATGCATTAGTTACAAATATGGCTCACGCCAAAATAAAGTATAAGGATTCTGACAGGGCTCTTTTATCTTAACAGCCCTAGATTTATTAATTTAATATTAATAAAAATAGATGTGTGAAAATTTAAAATTTGGTCATGTCTAAAAACTTTTTAAGCATATTTGCGAATCTATGAGACTAATCCTGATGAACAATATCTATAGATTAAGCATTCCTCTAACAAATACAGTAATTTTTGATAGGCCAAAAACATGACATTTTAAGATACATGAGAGCTAGCAGCGAACATTCCTCTTTACCTTGAGATAAGGAGCTACATAGTTTTCTTTCGCCTTTTTTTTTTTATTGCTGTGACAAATGGTGGTTGTAGGTGAAGGGCGAAAAGAAGAATAAGAAAAGGATAAAGACCATTGTATTTTAGCCTTGTGGCCTGACAGCGATTGATACTTTCTCGCTGATCGAGGCAGCCATCTTAATAGTTATCAACTTGAACTCATAGAACACATAAAACTACAAAATTAGGAAATAAAATAGTTTTTGGAATTCGACACCACTTAAAAATAGTGCACATTTTCAGGTTATATTATCTTGCAATGGATTCCTTTTTTAAAAGTTTGACAAAATAATAGTGAATACTTACTTTAGCGTCCAAGAATCACGAATGTATAGTAAGGTTATGGTAGAAAGGACCTAATTTGTTAGTGACAAAAGCTGATGAATCTACTTTAAAATATTCAAACATTAAGACATGTAATCCGCAACTGTCACCTTTGATGCATACTACTATCGTAAGACCCATCATTTAACAATAATGATATAGTAAAATATCTTCAATGTTCACCACTAAATAAATTATTAGTATTTTCTGAAAGCTACTCTAACATAAGCAAGTCTGCCACCATTTTATTTCTACCAAATTCCCTAGGTTTTTCAAAAGGAGTTCCTATTTTTTCAAGAGTAAGAAAATGGTAGACAAGACTGCCGATGATGGGAAGATGGAAGTTCAAACTTAGGTTCGGTGTGCTTAAAGTGTTTTTTTTTTTTTTTT
>CABFWB010001729.1:60809-72448 GCA_902151455.1 Timema bartmani | reverse complement strand
ACATACACGAGAAGGTGTTGGACAAGTGTAATTGGGCAAAACATTATGAGCTTTTTGTTATGTATTCCTAAAGCGCGTTTAGGGAGATGAGCTTCATTTTCAGACTTGATTTTACTATAAACTGATCTAAAACTGATTTGTTAACTCTCATTGCACATTAATATAAAATAATAATACTAATACTTAGTACCGCGTCTTACTAACCGTTCAGGTTATACGCTTACGTACTTATTACGCTAATGGGCTAGGATTTGAGAAGGTTGGATATAGAGGACGTGAAACCACATTTGCATGGAGGGAGAGTGGAAAACCATTTAGGGAGCCCAGTTCAACCCAGCGAGATTCGAACCTCGGTCTCCCCGTCCTCAGCAGTCTAGCTCAACAATAAACTAGTGTGTTAGCTAACTATGCCACCGAGGCGGGTATTAATATAAAATAATGTTGAATATAATCATTCCAGTGTTTAAAATAAGGGGGTATTGCCGATGCTAAATATATACTTAGAAAACTCTTTTCATTGTATTTTCCATGCTTTTAACTTTTTTTAGTTTATAAAGTAGCATATAACTTGTATATTTTGTTTGTATTAATTTGACAACAAAATGTAAACATAAATGCAACCTTTACAACATAAGTATTTAATTTTAATTATTGATTTATTTTGTGCGCCGTGTCTTAATTCCCATTACGGCTATCCGCGTATTTACTCCGATGGATAAGGAATGAGAAAGGCAAAATGTTTGGGAAATGTGTCCGTATTTGCGTTGAAGGAGAATTATAATCATATTAGGAAAAAACACTCTCAGTACACCCAATCGGGATTCGAACACTGATATCCCAGTTATTTGCAGTCCAGTCTAACGAAGAAGTGAATCCTAAAGAATTGTGACCACAGAAGATGGTCACAAAAATTTAATAATTCATTTACAAGTGCATTTCCAAGACTCGTGTCACGTCTAAACTGTAGAAGCTCTGGCATTGTATATTTGGGTCCAGCCATCTCAATTGTTTGAAAAGTTTTGGTTAATGAAAGGGGGTGAGGCGGGGTAAGGGATTACCGCTACCTGGACTAATGTACTCGGAGAGACAGCAGCTCTTAGCTCTCAGCTTGTCTTTCTCACGAGGAACATTTTGCAAGTGAGTTGTTTAAAGAATTCTCACTTGGAAGCGCTGCTATCACTGGATATTTTAAGTTCTACCTGACTCGCGGGGCGCAACAAATCTCCCGTAAGGCTACGTATCTGTTATATTCTTGTCTGTGACCTAGGTTCAAATAATGTATTTCCCAAAGTTCTTAAAATTGGTCAAGGCATTTGAAAGTTATTGCGTAGAAAAAATCCTTATTCACAGAAAAACGAAATGTCAACTAATTTTCAAGTTAAAACTGAACCTCGCTTCACTTGGTCATCAATACATTAATAGTCTGTTTATGTGTACATAGTTGCATTTGTCAATACAATATTTATTAGAATCTAGGGATATATAGACTACACTTATGAATCAAATAGGTTAGATTTCTCCATTCAGAATAAATAATCTAGAGTATATAGGAAAAAAACAAATAATACTTAAAAATATAAAACGACGTACAATAAATAACTACTAGACCTAGGGCGATTGGCCCTTTTAATTTGACGTGGACATGCAGAGCCATGGTAACAAACGGCGATCTCAAAGAATTTTTATTGTTCTGGAATTTACTTTTCGGAAACTGTTTGTTCAAGAATAGAAGCATGTTGATTAAGTTATACTTTTTATATACACACCTCCTCTATGATCTTAACAGTGATCAAATACCGATAAAATTGACATTTTTCAATAGAAAACTGCTGGCTTACTAACAAAAAATAAGAAAATGTAACAATCAATAAACATTGATACATTACTTTAGAAGGGCTGTTGAAAATATTAACATAAAAATTCTACTCGTTCTCAGGAAATCTGATATTTCCAAATGTATGATTTTTCCACAAGACCTGTCCGGTAGCTAGCGCCATCTACAGTTTCCGTGATCCATCTGTTCTTGTTGGCGCAGAACGATACTTTGGTACGTTGTGAAGCCACCCCATGCCTTTCACCCTCCCGCCCACAATCCTACAAAATAGGTTTAAGACTTGCACTCGACAGGGCCAAGGGCCTTAAAGCTGATAGGTTGTTTGAACGTATTGTAGAAAAAGTATTACTCCAGGGAAAATTAATCCACTCATTCGGTATACTTATATTTTAGTAAAAAGATATAAGGCAGTAAGCTAATTTCACATATTTGCAAAATAAAATACAAACTATTTCCTGGGAAATACTTTAGTCACTGTCAGGAAAAACACATTCTATTTTAAAGGAAATTGAGATTGTATCAATTTTCTTAAAGATAGAAGTAAAATTAAGTTCAGAACAAGATTTCAAAGTAACCGAACCATTGACACAATAACGGGTAGAATCTTAATTCAAAAATTATTAATACGAATAAATATGTACTCCTAACCAAAACTTTTCACCTAAGTTTAGGATGAATTAAAATATTAAGAATATATAAGTGAATATTCTTGTTGCAGTTTATGTTTAAGTTCGATCAAATAGACCCCACATTAAGGTGAAATTTTTGCATGGATTGGAAAACATTAATATAATTTATTTGTTTTTTTGACAAAAAACATAATATTTTATTCAGAGGAATTTTCGAACAAGAGTAAAATAAGTAGGGTTCTGTGGAAATTAAATACCTTCGTTATTGTATTTTATTTTATTAACTTAATTCATAAATGATGACTTGGATAATAGTAATCATAAAAACACGATACTCCTTACATAATCACATATGATTAATATAAATTATATATTTGAGATTATCTTCGTCAAGAATAGGTCTTGGTTTGAATATAGCCAGGTACTATAAGATGTTTTGTCAATGTGATTTCAATACTGTGATTTTCTCAAACCCTATCTAAACTAATGTTAGGATATTTCCTCAAAGATATAATTTTATTCCTCCCCTTTTTACATGTAAACACTGAAAATCCTGGTACCCAACTCGGTGGCGTAGTTAGCCAATGCGGTGGCGTAGTTAGCCAATGCGGTGGCGTAGTTAGCAATGTGGTGGCTTAGTGTTGAGCTAGACTGCCGAGGACGGGGAGATCAAGGTTCTAATCTCGCTCGGGTGAACTGAGGGTGGTTTTTACTAAATGGTTTTCCACTCTCCCTCCATGAAAATGCGGGTTCACTTCCTCTATGTTCAAACTTACCAATTCCTAACCCATTAGCGTAATTAGTACGTAAGCTTATAACCCGAACGGGTAGTAAGACACGGTTCTAGGTATTATTATTATTATTATTAATATTAAAACCCAGGTTATCAGGATGTTTGGAAAATCAACGCCCAAACGGCGTATATAGTTTGTTTGAACCAAAAGTAATACAAAATCTCTATACAGTCACATTCGGAATATTATGCTAATACCATTGATTTGTATTCAAAGTTTCGGCACACAGCACTGGGAGAGCAAAGATGTGAGGACATGCATGTACAACAGGTTGCATAAGAGTAAGGCATGCGGAACTTTACACCTCTATATCTTGGAGCACGGCAGCAGAATATACCACAATTAATAGTAAACAAAACACCAGTCTATCTAGAAGTGGGTATACGTTCTGAGGGTCACTTTGATGGTCCTACGTCATAGAAATTGCTTGCCATTATTGCATATGAAGTGCTGCACGCCTAATTCCTATGCAACATGTTGCACATGCATGCTTGCACAACTTAGCTCTCCCAGTAGTGTAGGCCAAAACTTTGAACAAAATTTAATGGTATTAGTATGGTTTGCCAGATGTAAGTGTATAGAGATTTTATATTACTTTTGGTTCAAACAAACTATATGTGTAGTTTGGGAGCTAAGTTGGAGCTGTGTGTCTATCATGAACGTTGCGTGCTATTTACCACACGTAGAAGTCCCTAAATTTAAAAGTTAGTAGACCCCGCTGAACGAACATTTGCACTTCGAAGCAGAAATTTTAAAGTATTGATTTGATTTATTTAAATTGATTAAAAACAAAAAAATTACGATATATTAACGCCGCGAGATAGATTGAGTTCTTAATTTCATACAGTTGTGCAATGCAGGTTATGGTATCCCCTGTTCAAGAACATGTGCACATGGAAATCGGAATTTTAAAATTTTTGTTTACATCTACCTCTTTTTAAGCTATTAGCCCTTTTTACTCTATTAATCCTATTGATCCTTTTAACCTTTTTTAACAAATTTTTAAAGATGTTCTTTTTGCACTTTTTACACATTTTAACCTTTTTTTTGCCCTAAAACATTTCTCCCGGGCAATGCTAGTATTATATATGTCTAAGTAAATGTGTGGACTATATTTTTCATAAGGTATCTATACATCAATACGCCATTTTATTGCGAAATATATATTTCCACCTCAAAGTGAAGCGAGGCCAAACATATACTTCAACCAAGTTTAGAAGGATCAGTGTCCTGATACTCATGGAAGATGGGTGAGGGACGTGGGTGTGGGGGGTTATAACAGGAACTAAACCGGAATTATCTTGAGATTTTGAATGAAGCCTTTGATGTTTCTGCTTCAACTAAAGATACTCATCTTGGTACTTCTGTCGTCATATTTCTAATGAACCTTTCTCTTCTCGGTGTTCGATCTGTGGAAGAAGGGACTTTCATCATCTCCTAGGTGTATTGTAAGCTTACTAAGTTAGCAGGCTACCGGAGCGCTTGGATGCATTGCAGACGATTAGGAATCTCGAGTTATTTAAGAAACTGTTTGTTATTTCAATAAATGAATTACAACATATTTGAGGTGAAGATTATTCACATTTATATATATGATTAAAAACCTTAACGGCCTAAGTTCACTGAAAAAAATGAATGGACATGTCGTGAGACAAAACACCTAGTAATAATAATAATAATAATAATAACAATAATAATAATAATAATAATAAGTCTCTAACAGGTGAAATGGGATCATATTAAACGATGTTTCAGGCACAATTTTGTAGTTATAATATCAAAGCGAATGGGTAGAAAGAGTGATTCAACATTTCTCAACTAATAAAGTATTTGTATTAAGGTGCCAATAAAAAATTTAGGGTGATGATTGCTTAGTGAAACTTAAAGCTTCAGAACTGCCATTACTATAAGAAATAAAGCAGTACGAGGATAATTATCTTCAAGTAGATGGTGCCCTTGAAGCTTAAAAATGATACTTTGATTTTCAAACCATGAATTCTTAGATAAAATCAACTTGTGGCTAAGTTTATTTTCTATTAGTTTTGTTTTCATAAATAATGTTCGTTTATATTTATACGTATTCCCTCACGTGACCTGGTACATAAATAAACCTCTCACCTCTAATATAAACTAAACAGTGTTGAATTTTTTTTTTAGGGACATTTTGTCAAC
Organism: Timema bartmani; assembly: GCA_902151455.1. Lineage (NCBI taxonomy): Eukaryota > Metazoa > Arthropoda > Insecta > Phasmatodea > Timematidae > Timema > Timema bartmani. The sequence goes on along the minus strand of CABFWB010001729.1, from coordinate 67,019 downwards.
CATATCTAGGAGTTTTGGACTTACATCACTATTTACACAAACACCTTGAAAGCCCCAAAGATTGGGCTACAAGTCTTCCTATCCATTTAATGTAAGGCTTAAGTCACTTTTAGAGGGAGTTGGTATGTCTAATGATATCCTTCCGGAATATAATGTTCAAAGCTTAACCAACCACAACTTCGCGAAACGATCTTCTTAGCTTTTAATCCTCTTTAAGTCTACCCACAAGTATATGGGTGTCCACCACTTCTGAATGCGTCTTTCATCTTGGAAAAAATAAAAAATTAACCTTGAGTGTAAGATGGAGGGAAGGTAGTTACAGAGCCAGGTAGAAGGCAAGACGACATTATGATGTAAGGTTTAACTTAGATCATCAAATACCTTGGAGGTTGAGTAGAACCATAAATGTAGTCGTATTGCAATAGTAAGTTTCTTGTCTGGTAGATGAAAACGTTACAATCATTGTCTCACTATAACTTTGGCTTTTTTTCTGAATGTTTGAATACTATTAAAAAGCATTTTGATTTTATCTCTGTCACAAATATGTTTAGTCGATTTGATAAACAAATCAAGTAAAAAAATTAAGTAAGCTGATGAGAAAGGAATAGTTATTTTTAAGTTTTTCTCCAACAGAAGTTGACAAACTTACATTAACCAACAATAATGGTTATATGCATGATTAAGTTCAAGGAGTCAACCAATCACCAAGTATATTTTGTTTTGTGTTCCACGTCTTACCACTTTATTGGAATATATTCATACTTACATTAATGAGTCAGAGATTAGCAAAGGTAAATGTTCGATTAAGTGTACATTAATGTGCATCAAGGTAAAATAGGAAATCATTTAGGAAAACATACCTCACTACACACCATCGAAATTTAAATCACCAACTTCCCAGAAGCTGACAAATAAGATTAGATGAAACATACCTTTGTCCTCGTTCACAAGTGTGGGCCAAATTAAATTAAATAGCGAGCAGCTTTTGGATGAAAGAGATAGTGGCTAACCAGTTAACTGGTGGCTAACATTTTCCAATGTAATCAAAGCATACTTACGTTTTCTACAGAGTCGGTAAAGTACGCAACTGTAAATACCTTAATGGTACTTAGAAATGGAAATCGCGTCTACACAGTCCATATCCTTAATAATGTGACGGTGCCAACCAAAGAGAAATCAAAGACCACGTTTAATTAAAGTCTTATGAAGAAAATTGTTTATAGCAAGGCACAAGCAGACGTTATCTGTGAAACGGAGGTTATTAAGAATACGAATGGGAGGTTTAACCTATCAAAGTGAAACCATTATTTCTAAGAACATTGTATTTTTTTAAGAAAACTGTTTATGAGATGCCACCATTCTCGGGGTTTTATAATAATTTCTGAAATAGCTTCGTGAGTAGAACTATACTTTTATTTTGAATCCGTTTTCATAGTTATGGATCCTTTCATTGCCATTGGTGCTTTCATTACGATGCACGCGCCAATGTTTACTTTGCTGTGATTGGTAGTCCTTAGCAGTCCATATCGAATAATCCTTAGAAAGTTAGACTAGAGTCAACTTCTAAGTAGTGCAAAGGACTAAATTATTAAAATTCAAGAATCTGAAGACGGTGTAATCTATTTGAAGTCGATCTCTTACGGACCTCTAAATACCTTACGAACATGGTCTGTAGACGGAGATTTATTCATCCAAACATCACGCAAATAAACATTCTCTCGCATCAAAAAGGCTCAGCGTTTAACAGCTTCAAAAGTAACGTTGAGAGAAGAGACCATCTAAAAGTACCCCGTCTCTACACCCTAACTCTTTCATGAAAACTAGTCCCATCACAGAACGTGTGGTGGTGGCTACAGGTAAACTTTACTCGTAATCCAGTTAACAGCCAGCATACCCTGAAACAAGTTGCAAAACCCCTATTCCCTCTACTTTTCATCCTTCCGCCCTTTTCATCCATGTGGACACGGCTACCGACCTACAACTTGTGAATATTTAGTATAATGGAGTTAAAGAGTCGAGGACAATATGTTACCCCCCTCCCTCCCCATCTCTCGCTCCCCCTCTCCAAATAGCAAACATTGGAGACTAAAGTAACACATCCCCTCCCCTGATTAAATTATTTTAAACTTATTTTGGATAAGCCATGTTTGTTTCTTGAATTATGGACGGCTGACTTTCTCTTGCGAGTCTGGTTTTGTTAATTTGCTCTAATGGACGTTGTAATAAGTGTTTTAAATGGAAACAATTTGATTAAAGAAATACATTTCATATTTGTTGTGTTTTGAATATAGATAGAAAAATATGAGTGTCCTAATTCAATACCAAATGATCATAAGAATCGTTGGTAAATAAGTATCTAATTGAAATTACGTAATTAAAACGTCTAAAATCAAACCATATATCATGTATCGCTCTTAGATTATTAATTTGACGATCTCCAAGGGGTCAATAGAAAGTAAAAAGTCAGTTATCAGCTTGATTAACATTTTCTTCGAACATTTTTACACTCTAACAATAGTTTAGATTTAATATTTTTTAATATCAAAGTCATAATTTGTAAATTTGATAGTAACGGTCATCATCGGTTGGGTTATACGCACTTACGCTAATGTGTAATGGTAGGGTGATTGTGAGATGAAATGGAGAACCTACAGTTTAACGTGGAATCTGAACCACGGTGGAGGCCTGACATTCCTCACATTCACAAGTTGTGACTAAACATTTTTGAAATATTAAATTATATTTGGATAAAAATTTCAATGAAAAGACCGTTTTTGACAATTTTAGAATGGCTTCACAGCTAAGCTTTATGCACATATATAGCTGTATTATAATAGGGACATTCTGTGGTTATTAACAAGAAATTTGTCGCTTCCACCTCCCCCCCCCCACCCTACCACNCCCTACCACCCAACGTCACCACGGAAAATATCAACTAATCATTCAAATACGAATGCATTGCGCACACTTTTGGCATATCGTAGGTCTTTTCTTTTCCCTTTTACTCCCATACCTCACGCGCGCACACACAAACGCAGATGCGATCCGGGAGCTGAGTTGGTCCTGCTATGATGAATGCTCTTAATCTCAGTCGGGATTGTAGAGGGAGGTTTTCCTAAATGTTTTTATTCCCTCCTTCAACTCAAGTGTGGGTAAATTTTTTCTCTAAACTCTTATCATCCTTATTTCTACACCGTTAGCATAGTTAAATTTGGTGGGGGGAGTATAATAGGGACTAATGGTATTTATCAATTATTTATTAGCACCTAGTAACGTTCTATGCTTACGTAATAATCATACTCATGGTTTCAAGTATAAGGAATGTTATATTCGGATGAAGTATATCCGCATTTGCATGGAGGGTGTATAGAAAATAATTTTGGAAAAACCACCCTCAGTACTCCCGACAAAGATTCAAACCTCGTTCTCCCCGTTATCAGCAGTCTAGTCTACATACTGCAAGTGTAGTAACTTAGAACATGTGACTACTGAAGCGGATATCAATTTTCTTGAAAGTTTTTTTTTTTGTCCTTTCCTATTAGGAGTCTGCAACCAATCGGTCTCGATCGACCGGTCGATCTTAATGCAATTTAAAGTCGATCAAGTAATAAAGATACACAAATTTTAACATTCGATAGCGTATAACCCGGACGGGTATTAAGACGTGGTGCTAAGTATTAATTATTATTTTAAACTTAAACAGTACTTTCAAATAATATTAAAATGTAACAAAATAACCTTGATTAGTCATGATCGGTAAAGTTGTAGGGAAATTAAATACATTTAGTATTAAAATATATATTTTATTTATTTCTAAATTTTTCTAAATAGGGGGTGGAGGACATAAGTATTTGAGAAATAATTACATTTAATGTGGGATGGAAGGGGATGTGAGGAAAAGACAGTGTTTTTGCAGTTTTTATTGCAAAAATTTTTTTTGGCCAAAATAAATAAAATATCGCTCCAGTACAAACATATAATTTAGTTTTCTTCGCATTATTACTTCAAACTTTCTTGAACATCTATCAAAGGTGTCCTGGAATTAATAACAACTTTTTCTCTTAATTTAAAATGTTTCTCATTAAATGCCGCTATGATCATGAAAGATATTTAACTGTAAATTTCGACATTTGAAGAAAATTAAACTCTATGTCTGTACTTGAGCAATATTTTATTTATTTTAACAAAAAAAAAGTTTTACCGTGAAAACGGCAAAAACACTGGCCTTTTCTTCACCCCTTCCAGCCCACCATAAGGTGCGGTCCAAGGGAGGAAGAGTATTTTTTCAGTTTTTATAAAATTGAAATTTTTTTTCTAAAATAAATCAAATATTTCTCCAGTAGAAACATAGAGTTTAGTTTTCTGCACATGCTAATATCAACAGATCTTGAATATCTATCAAGGGTGTCCTGGAATTTTGTCAAAACTTTTCCTCCTTATTTAGAAAGTTTTGACAAAATTCCAGAACACCCTTTACAGATATTCAAGATCTGTTGAAATTAACTTATGCAGAAAACTATACTTTATGTTTCTACTGGAGAAATATTTGATTTATTTTAGAAAAAAAATTTCAATTAAGCAAAAAAAATTTTAATAATATAAAAATTGTAAAATTACGCACGCTCCCTTCTGCCACACCTTAAGCAATAAATATAATAGGTATAGACACACAAAAAGAGCAAAAGTATAGTGTACAAACGATGGGTGATCGTGGGACCTTTGATTAGTTAATAATTCTATTGGCTTCCTAATAGTTTGCCGACCCTGGTCTAGACTATTTGCACTAAAAGGGTGGGAATAAAAAAGGAGGGAGGTGAAATCTAAAGAAAAGATACTCATATTTGCGTGGAGGAACAGTGGGAATTATTTTAGGGGGGAAAAATCTCGGATTAAAACTTCAATCTTCTGCATCTGGTAATTTATACCAGATGAATCTGAAGCCTTAGTAAACGTGATTAGAAAAAATTAAGGTGTAAACATGTCTTTGTAATATTTAAAGTTGAACTTTTTCCCTGTGGTATAAAGATCCTTGGTGACTTATCATCGAGTATAAAGTATAGGTTACCCTCTAAAGTAGTTTAATAATCGAACGAACTATGTTTTCTGTGCTCCTAATTGGTATACCAGCACATAATTTAGCGAGCGGAAAGCACTCATGCTTCAAAATGAATTAGGGATGTTCGACCTAGGATCGATCTTTTCGAAAATAGATTCTTTGCCCTCAATCGATTTTTTGGATCGATTCAAAGGCCTCGATCTGATTTACGTATCGATTCTTTTTCTAGTGATTTCAAAAAGATCGAATCGAAAGATCGAAAGAAATCAAATAAAAATTCAAATAAAAAAAAATCAAATAAAAATAAAAATAAATATTCGAATCGATTCAGGGAAATTTAATTTTGTTGGCTTTAGGAAATGTATTTGCTGACTTTAGTACTAGGAAAATTTCGAAACCAAGTCTTGCAATGTTGGGTTCCTAATTAGTTATTTGTCTTTAGTTAGTAAAGTGAAGAGAATAATTCACTGGGTGACCTGGTGGTCTAGGGGTAAGGTGTCAGACTTCTATGCTGGGGTTCCGGGGTTCAATCCCAGGTCCCGGCACGGATTTATCTGATTGCCAAACCCTTCCTTCCCCTCTGACAAGACGTGTATTAATCACAACTTGTGAATGTGAGGAATGCCAGGCCTCCACCGTGGTTCGGATTCCACGTTAAACTGTAGGTCCTCCATTTCATCTCACAATCACCTTACCATTTCACATTAGCGTAAGTGCGTATAACCCAAACGGGTAGTAAGACGCGGTGCTAATAATAATAATAATAATTCACTGATCTGCTCTTTTTACGTCTAGGTTCTGTAAATGAGCACATCACGTTTTTATTCTGTAATATATTTATAGTGACGTGTTGGCCAAAAAGTCAATAGTTTGAAAGTATTTCGTAAAAACCTAATTTGCCCCATGGAGTTTTAGTATCTATAGAATGCTTACACCTACAATCTATACTTCCACCAAGCTAGTGATTCCCAAGTTTTGAGACACACCCTCCCACAAAAAGTTGTGAGGTTTCCTCAAGATGGATGCCAACAAGTGTGTTTAGTTTTAGTATAATCATTAGTTCTCAATCAATTAATTCAAATAAATAAGGTGTACTGATTTCACAGTTTCTGAAAGATTAATTCGCTGTGACAGAGGAAAGAAAATAAGTGCGT
>CABFWB010001729.1:45087-57510 GCA_902151455.1 Timema bartmani | reverse complement strand
CTCCACAAAGGAGTTGCAAAGAAGAGAAAGAATGTAATTGACGGCTGGTACTCCTTCACTAAAGACTAGATCTTATTTTTTCCCTCCAAAAGAAATAGCTTTGGGTCGGAGTATTTGATCGAAAATTGGAAGGAATTTCTCAACATTGTCAAAAAAAGTATGACACATTGCGAGGAAGAAATAATATGAATTAATGCTGGTGCTCACACCATATAGGGCGTCAATACTCGCTATGGACTGGGTTGTTGGTGATGTAGATGTTAAGGTTCGAATCTAATCCGAGGCTGGTGAGGGTGGTTTATTCCATAAGTGATTTATATTTCATTACACTAGTTCTTGTGTGCTTCCTCTATAATTTATTTACTTGTGTAGCTTTCCTCTTGGTAACTCTTTAAAATCCTAGTGTTAAACATTATAACTAAGCAACAGGGAATGCTCTTTTACATTTAAAGACGTTGTCTACCTGTGACATAATGGCAGGTCAAGATAGGTTCTGCCAAAATAATGAGATTACGTTGTATTCAACGAGTTTTAAAGATATAACGTACAAACAATAACCATAAATTATTAAATAATAGTTTGAAAACTTCTATAGGGTCACAAAGTTATTATTATTATTATTATTATTATTATTATTGTAAGGTACTTGTGTACTTTTCAGTGCTGGCCTGTTATAGGTCTTATGACTGTTGGCCAGCACTATAATAAAGGAAATTTAAGTTGAAATTATTATCTTGAAATTTTTTTTTGTTGGTAAATGTGCTTTTTATAAAATAATCTACAGCTTGGTATATTTGGATTAGTTACGAAAATAGCTTGTAGGATTCTTCCTGCCAGAACTTATATTTAAAAAGTATTTGTAAGCATGGATCAAGAAACAAGAAAAAGGTAATTTTAGAAAGTAAGTCAATGTTTTCAAGGTGCAAATAGTATAGTGATTGTGTAAACTCGTCAGAGGAAAAAGGAAAGCGTTTTCAATTATTATTTTTTAGCACAGCGTTTTAATACCCTTTCGGGATATACATTATATACTAATTACAATAATGGATTTGGGATTAGGGAGGCTTAATTTAAATGAAATCCACCCGAATTTGCGTGGAGGGAGGGTGGAAAACCATTTAGGAAAATACCCTTTCAGTGCACCCGACTGGGATCGAACCACGATCTCCACGTCTTTGGCAGCTTAGTCCAACATGAGAGAAGCGCGCCAGACCACGCAACCGCCGAAGCGGGTTGTTTTCAATAAATAAAGAAGGGGTCTCACAAATAAACAAGGGGCCTCACAGATAAACAAGGGACCTCACAGATAAACAAGGGACCTCACAATCAAACAAGGGGCCTCACAGATAAACAAGGGGCCTCACAATCAAACAAGGGGCCTCACAATCAAACAAGGGGCCTCACAGATAAACAAGGGGCTTCACAATCAAACAAGGGGCCTCACAATCAAACAAGGGGCCTCACAGGGTGAACTGCTCATTTTCTTCCCTCTCTTTCTATTTCATACGTTGGTGTCTAAGCGTGATAACGCTTAAACTGCTTCGGTGCATCAAGTTAAGATGCAACCCGCTTCGCAAAACAGCTTCAAATTAGTAAAAGTATGCAACGTCGTTAAAAACATAAACTCTTCTCCAGACAGGAATACAAGGAGTACATGAACTAGTAGAGGTAGCAAGGCTAAGATGGTGTGGTCATGTAGTGAGAATGGAAAAGGAGAAAATACCAAAGATCATGATAGAGATGAAGTATGTAGGGAAAAGACCGCAAGGAAAGCCAAGAAAGCGATGGGGGGAGCAGATAACAGCAAGTGTACAAATGAAATGAGAGGAGAGTAATGAAAATGATTAAAGAAGGAATAGTGGTGGAAAGATAGAGGAGAATGGAGGCGTTCAACTAAATTGCCCTGGCCAAAGATTGGAAAGAGTTGACGACTATTATATCTCTCAAGATGGCATTCTGGCTAACCATCGACTGATTTACCAACTGACTCATCTTAAATATCTAAGTCGTTAGGGTGGTCTTTACATAAAGCTGGACGACAAGTTCTCATATATTTGTCCGGGTTTTTTTTAAATAATTTTATTAATATAACTGTCTGTTAGTTGAAAGTGAGATTTTTAAAATTAGATTTTATTATTGTTGTGGAAGAAATAAGTTTGGTTTTATTTAGTAAAGCAATAAAAACAACTAGTTTTACTAACAATCAATCTCATCGGGGACATACTTAAGGCCCTTGGCCCTGTCAAGTGCAAGTCTAAAACCTATTTTGTGGGATGGTGGGCGGGAGGGTGAAAGGCGTTACGTGGCTTCACAACCGACCAGAGTATCCTTCAGCGCCAACAAGAACAGATGAATCACGGAAACCGTAGATGGCGCTGGCTACCGGACAGGTCTTGCGGAAAAATCAAACGTTTGAATATAGCAATTTTCCCTAGAACGAGTGTAATTTTTATGTTAATATTTTCAACACCCCTTCTAAGATAATGTATCGATGTTTATTAATTGTTACATTTTTCTTATTTTTTTTGTTATTAAGCTGGCAGTATTCTAATGAAAAATGTCAATTTTATCAATATTTGATTACTGTTAAAATTATAGAGGAGGTGTGCATATAAAAAAGTATAGCTTAATCAGCATGCTTCTATTTTTTAACAAAACGTTTGCGAGAAGAAAATTGCAAAACAATAAAAATTCTTGAAGATAACCATTTGTTCCCATGGCTCTGCATTTCCCCTACAAATGAAATGGGCCAATTGCCTTAAGAGGCCAAATGGTCAAAGGAAGGGATGGTGAAATTCTTACGACCAGTGTGCCACTTAAGGATTAGCTGCATTTTGGGATAGCCTAGTGTGCCACCTCTTATTTAGGTGTTTTAAATTACTATTTAAAAATCAAAACTTGCTAAATATTATGAAATGAATGACTCAAAATTGTATATAGTTTAATAGTATATATATTTTAAAGAAGGAAAATGTATTAAATGGATTTTCATTGATTAAATCTTCTACAATATTAATTTCAATGTATTAAAGTAAAAACAATTAAATTAACATCTTCAGTGAAAATAAGACATTAAAAATAATAATTTACAACGTTAAAATCAAAAACCTGCATCATGTTTTCAGTATTAGTTCAAAAACTGCTATACTTTGCTATCCAAGGTATTTATGTTCGGCGTGCCACCCAAATCGTGTTTGCATGCATGGTGGCACGTGTGCTATAAATTTACCATCCCTGGAATCTTAAGTATCACTCTCAAGTTAGATTGGCCTGCTGATAGTGAGGAGATCATATTTCTAATCTCGGTCATTACTACTGAGAGTGTATTTTCCTTAATGGTTTCCCACTCTGCTTCCACGCAAATGTTGGTAGATTACCTCTAAAATGCTTCCTTTCTCATCCCTACTCCAGGAAAATAGTTTACATACATGGGTATAACCAAATCGGTTAACCAGCACCGTGGTGTAGTGGTCAGTGCACCTGGCTACAAGCCTAAAGGTCCCGGACTCGATTCCCGGCTAAAACCTTGAATATTTTTTTTTTCCAAAAGGGGAATTACCACAACGGTCACCTTTGGTAAATTTGTCTTTAGTTAAATTTAAGTGATTCCACACCCTAATATTCACTATCACTCTCATCTCATTGGGGTATAGAATGTACCTCCATGGACCGGATTTACGGCTAGTACATTCGGTCGTTCCCTGAGCAGCGGTACATTAGTACACGCTAATCTTTCTACTACTGGGCTACGATTGATGTAGCCCGTATGTAAAATATATAAATATTTAAATATATAGCGCGTATGGGCTATATATTTACCTATACATATATATGTACCTGACTAGGTAGTGAGACGTGAGATGTGGTGATAAAAAAATCTTGGGCGTTGACAAATCCTTCAGTTTTTCTTTTATGTTTTAATTTGAGATATAATAGAAATGAAACTTAACATATTTATTTTGACAAACTGATAGTAGAATTATTGTTAACGACTTTTATGATACATCCTTTAGAATTCTTTGGTCCTATAATGAAAAATTAACGTCTAGATAATGGTTTACACATATGTGTTTTAATCTTTCCTTCCGATAATTCAAAATCTAATAAAATAATTAGCCATTTTGTATTTAGTTAAGGAAATATTAGACCCTACCGTTGATTTTTTTTTATAATGTTTGATTCACCAATCGGATTAGTGAGATATTTGAGAGATCGGTTGTTTGGTTTAAAAATATAGATAATTTACTAAGAAAAATATTTATGCTATGGTCAAATCGATAAAGGAAAAGGAGTGTAAGGTTTTTAGGTAGGTCATCAAAAGTACCCTCCAAATTTATAACAACTGTTGAGCAAAATGAAAGATTATCATTTAGCATAAAGTGTACTATAAATTATTTATTAATTATCAACCAAATTCGAGCTAGACACATTTTAACTACGCTAATAGTGTAGGGATGAGTAGGATAGAATTTAAAGGAAATGAACACGTGTTTTCATGAAGGGAGAGTAGGAGACCATTTATGAAAATACACCCTCATACACACGGCCACTAAATTAACTTAGCACTTAGTTCGCCGATTCTGGTATTATTATTATTATTATTATTATTATTATTAATTTGTTTTATTGGCACCGGCTCATACTACAAATTCGGATTATACCTATATCTACTATGCAGTAAGTTAATTACGCTAATATGTTACGTACGAGGAATGTTGAATTTAGAGTAGGTGTAACCCGAATTAGTGTGGAGGGAAAGTGGAAAGCCGTTTAAGAAAAAAAAAACGCAACGTAAGTAGACCCAATCGATATTCAAACCTTTATCTCCCTTTAATCGGCAGTCCAGTATCGTTAAAGTGGCGCCTTAGACCATTCTACCAATGGAAAGAAGGGGTGATTATTATAATTATTACTGGGACTAACACAAGCGTTATAAAAGGCTTAATATAACGGGTTAGGAAAAAGGAAGACAAATTAAGGCGATTGGCACTTTTCATTTTGCGTGGAAATGCAGAGCCATGGTAACAAACGGCTATCTTCAACAATTTTTTATTGTTTTGGACTGTTCTTTTCGGAAACGGTCTGTTTAAGAATAGAAGCGTGTTGATTAAGTTATACTTTTTATATACACACCTCCTATATAATTTTAACAGTGATCAAATCTAAATAAAAACTTTCAATAGAAACTGTTGGCTTCATAACAAAAAAATAAAAAAAGTAACAATTAATAAACATAGTTAAAAAAGTAACAATTAATAAACATAGGTACATTATCTTAGAAGGGGTGTTGAAAATATTAACATAAAAATTTCACTCGTGCTCGAGAAAACTGATATTTTCAAACATTTGGTTTTTCCGCAAGACCTGTCCGGTAGCTAGCGCCATCTTCTGTTTCCGTGATTTATCTGTTCTAGTTGGTGCGGAAGGATACTTTGGTCGGCTGTGAAGCCACGCCATGCCTTTAACCCTCCCACCGACAATCCCACAAAATAGGTTTAAGAATTGCACTCGACAGGGCCAAGGGCCTTAAAGGAAACCCATGTACTACATTGAATACCGCATCTGAGGCAACTGCAGGGCTTATAGAGGAAAGTTTTATCTTCGCTCTCTCTCAGTTAACTGTTGCCAAATCTCCTCTTTTTCAGTTATGCCTGAAGGTGGTGTGGTGGGATATTGGGAAAGTTGACAAAAGCAATGAACCATCGTTGCAAAACTTGTCATATATTTAGGAAGATCGGCCACACCCAAACAAGAGAATGACAACGCTGTTCCCCAAGAGTAAGTGTACAGTTCCCTCGTAGATGATATACAGTATAGTTTGGAGAGAGGACGATAAAATACCATCCACTGTACGCCAGTCTAGATTTCAAACCTCAGCAAACAATTGTAAAACAAGGTTTGTAGCCAGACACGAATCGACACCAACTCAACCCGTGAAGTGATCATCGGATGGTATGCCCAGTCGCTTACAAACGTAAACATGACATGGTATATACATTGAGGGGAAGGACGTGAAAGGGGGATTTCACGGAATCACGAAAGTACCATCCCACCCCACGAGCCCACAAGAGACGAACAAATCGCATGCTGTACCGTAATCAATACTAATTTTCCACTGAATGGGTTCAGTCCCATTAAATCTACGCGCAGAGGTCCTCGCATGAGGTTTTTTTTTTTTTCGGCCGCACAATGTTGATTAGTTTGCTTGTTTTAGCTTAGCTATCATGCATTACAGTTGGGACAGATATTGGAACACACCCCAACCCCCTTACTTTTTTGCTGTTGTTGACCAACATCCCCACCTTCTACTCTTCTACGCATTGCTTTTCAATCCCCAAATTCCATTCAGCAGAGCGTATGGTTTGCTAGTTTTGTTCACTCACTCACTCACTCACTCACTCATCTATCCAATCGTCGCTCTTGTCAATTTTTGTTTGATGTGTTGTCGTGTAGAAATGGTATGAGATAGGACTCACACAAACATACACACAGAAAAAAAAGTTCTCTTGAAAGCTTATGTATCAGATGCATTGTTATATATTGGATATACGGTGAAAACAAAAATGGGTAACCGTGTGATGAAAGCATTGCTGATTGCTATCTGAATGCACAAACTCCCCGTTTTTTTAATAAAAAATATAAAGTTGATATGTGCATCTCTCAGTTCTGTAACATGTATGATTATTATAAAAAAAGTATATGTTGTTTCATTTCTAAAATTACGTGTCATTATAATTTTTGACAGAAGGTTAGGAGCTATTTTAAACTGTAAACTTTAGAACGCTTGTAATAATAGTTTAATGGAGAAAAATAGTTAAGCCTAAGTTAAGATGTAACACCAAATATTGTGATGTCTATTTATATATCTTAACAACATTTTAAATGAGTACTTGACGTGAGTTTTCTAAGCTTCAGACTATAGTCACATGACTTATAAACTACCTTATGAAAAAATTTGACGTAAACATCCATAATTATCTTTTAAATACTTGCGAATCGGATGGCAAGGACAGCACATAGACAAATAGTAAATAGTACATTCGAACGTATCAATCCTTAATTGAATCAAATTCCCATTAGAATCGTAATCAAATATAACAATTGAAGCATAGTGCTATAAAATATAATAAAATTGAATTAGTAAATAACTTACTCTCTTTGTAGCTTAATATTAAAACAGATCATTTTAACATTTGAGATATTATTAAACTTTATTGTATGAAACAATTACTCGCTTTCCCTGTAAAATGGTCACCCTAGAAATGGACTGCCAATGGAGTGCCAATGACGGGGAGATTGGGGTTCAAATCCCAGTCGGGTGTACTGAAGTTGTTTTGTCTTGAATGTTTTTTCCACACTCCCTCCACACAAATGAGAGTACACTTAGTCTAAGTTCATACCTCCTTATTCCAACACTCTATTGTAATTATTACATTTGTGTACAAGAATAGGCGCTAAATCTGAGGAGAGTCATGGGTACATTTTCCTCCCAGTTTTCTATCAGGGATGATAGAGGTGGTAAGGGTATTGGAAAAATAACATATTTCTTTTGATTCTAGCGACAAGTAGCAATGAACAATATTGATTAAAAATTTGTATTTCTGATTTTTTATGGCATATACCACAACATAAAAATAAATTATGGGTCCTGTTGAGGTTAAATTAAATTTAAAGTAAAACAATGAAAGAGTAAAATATATATTTAAAAAAAATCCTTGGTTCAAGCCCTAGATTTTGTGAAAAAACTATTTGACGAGCAATTTACACCAATAATTACTTTAAATCAATTCTTAAATATTTACTCTTCGTTGGCCACATGACCGATATGTGTGACCGATATGTACGCCACAAACAGTACATGCACGGTATCAATGTTAAGATAGTAACATTTTCCTGATCTGTATATTGTGTAAATTGTTCTTGCGAGGTCACGTAGTTTATTTATAATTATGTACTCGTACACTGACGTGTTTGATTTCCCCTCGCGTGTGTACATTCTTTCGTTATGTATATGTAGTATAGTGTAGCCTGTGCTATGAAGCCACGTAATTTGTTTGGAGCTATAGACACTATCGTTTTCTTTTTGTTACTAAAGATTTATTTATGTGAAAACTATAGACATTTTTTAAAAGCGATTTCTAAATCTAATAGCTCATTTGTGTTGGTGAAGGTTAAATGAAATCTTTGATAGCAAAATTAAAGTGTGTTCAAGTAGTATGAACCAGTGTAGTGTAGTCGGGTAGTATAACTGTATTTTTACTTTCTCTCGACCCCTAGAAGAGAGATGTGTTGTGATCGTCAAAAAAATTGAACTCAAAATTTTTATAAATGTCAACGTTAAAGACCCCTTGAAACCGAAAAGTGCAGTTTGATTGTTTGTTTGACCGTCCATATCTCGGCGAAGAGTATATTATTGGGCCAACACTTGGCATCCAAGGTTTTCATAGGGTTCCCCCGAGGAGTTTTTTGGACTAGATATCCAACCCTAAAATTAAGGGTAGCTTAAGTAAGGGCAAAAAGAGATTTTTACCAAATCTGCCTAATTAATTTTTAATAGATTTTGTATTCAAACACTGTTTAACATTACAAAAAAAATTTGCAATTTTTATTTTTAAATGAAAATAAATTTTAGGGTACTGTGCACGGGCAGAGATTTTCAATTTTGATAATATCTCCTTAATTATTTAAGATAGGAAATAACTTATCATTGTAAAGATTTAGTACTATTAAATATAAAAATTTATTTTGAAATATAGTTTTACTAGACCGATATATTCTGAGCTATAAGCATATATATATATATGGAATACTTATAAATATCAAATTTATTTGTCATACTTTTTGGTGAGCAGAGATGGTCCTCTTTTCTCATAGTTTTTGTAACAGTATATTATTTCATGTACGTTCTTTTGTGGAGTATTTCTGAAACAATGTATTTTATTTATTTTCACAAATCTTATTAGTTCTTAGTAATATGTCTCTATTTTAAGAATAAAGAAAGAGAAATTCTGTTCAATGCACCGTACCATTTATTTTTATATATTGTATGTTACGTTGCTCTCCGCCCCGTGTGTTGTTTTACCCAACCTAGTTAATTTCACATATCATATTGCCCTTCCTTTCATACGTGTTTATTACTCAACCTTACTTAACTTAGACATAACGTCATTTAGGCTTTCCAAAACGGGTAGTAAGGCGCGGTGAAAACTCTCATCGATGTTCACTGGGTCTAAAGCGTCACTCTTGCAGTAGACTGGACTGTCGATGACAGGTACCTGAAGGTTCGAATCTAGGTTGGGTGCACTGAGGGTTTTTTTTCCTAAATAGTTATTCACTCTCCCTCCATGCAAATGTGCGTATACTTCCTCTAAATATAGCCTACTCATCCTCAAAACAATTTTTCGTAATTAGTAAATAAGAGTATAAAACGAACGTTTTAGTAAGACGCGGTGCTAAAAAAAACAAAGGCGCCGTGACAAAAAAAAAGTTATACCAGACAAACAACTTATTTATGTGAACGAGAAATTGATATAAACAATAAAATATATATAGCTCTATGTTATTAGGATGAGAGATATTTATTAAATATATTCCTTTAATAGCGTATAATACAAAAAACCTTTTATCTTTACATATGATATATTATTAAACTTTATTATCATAAGCAGTTTATTAATTTTCAAGTGAAAATGTAACCCTATGACCACGTGTTACCAAATACTCAATAACAGACAAATCCAATGTTACACCTATTATGAATGTGTGTTGAAATTTTTCACCCGTGTTCAATGATCAAAAGAAGTTCGAATCACCTCATACCGTTGTAGATACAACCATGGGGTGTATTCGTTCTACCTTTGTAATATCAGTAACTGCTCCTGTAATGGCAGGTAACCTGCTCATTTGACTGTGTCGTGTTAAAACAGCTTGGCAAAACATTCGTAACGGGTCATTGGTTTATCAGCCGGCCCAACCCTTTCTTCCTCCCCCTCCTCCGGCAACCCCTACTCACTACAACATTATCAGAAACCATTACATCCCCTCCTCTTCCCGTTCCACTTGTTCTCATAACGGCACTGAAACATGGCGTAACTACCACGGTAACTTCGTACCGTCCTAACAGTGGTAGGATGTGGTACGGCCCCGGGATTGGATTCACAAACAGGACGATTTAATGACCAAAGGATATTGGCTCCATGCTATTTCCATGTCGACTAGAAATAAAGTTATAGCGAGAAAAAAAAAAGGATAACATTTTCTGACCTTTTTTCAATTACATTTAAAATAACAACTTTTCATTATAAATACTTGATCACTGCGTCTTACTACCCGTTCAGATTATACGCTTAAGTGCTAATTACGATAATGAGTTAGGCATTAGGAAGGATGAATACAGAGGAAGTTAACCCACATTTGCGTGGAGGAAGAGTATACAACTATTTAGTAAAAACCTCCCCAGTTCACCCGAGCGAGATTCGAACCTCTATCTCCCCGTCCTCAACAGTCTAGCTCAACATGAAACTAGCGCGTTAGCTAACTACGCCAACGAGGCGGGTTTCTCATAATAAAGACGATTTTTACAAGTCATCTATTATTGTTTTATAAGTTTTGTTTAAGGTATTTAACGTGGCATCTGTTTTAAATTTAGTATTTAATGCTTGCTTTTTAATTAAAAATATAAAATGTGATGAATTAAAAACTTACTTAAAATATAATAATATACACAAGCCAAAATACCTGGTCCTAACATTTATATATTCAAACCTCTATAAATAATAGTAAATATCCTTGTCAGTACAATTTTAATGACATCTTCAACTTTGTACCTCCAAAGATGAAGGTCCATAGCGCAAGCAATAGATATTCTGTAAACTACATCTAAAATTAAAATGACGCTACCAGATCACACGTTCTTAAGTTCGGGTATCTTGTGGTTCGCGCTAAATATGAACCTAATGAAGTATTTATCATTAAATAATACGTACATTAAATTGTATGTAGCCCCTAAAATGTCGTCGTGTACCCCAGATTGAACACCACTCTTTTAATGTGCTATGAGTGAGTAAAGGTATAGATTTATAAGAAATGTATCCTTTTTTTGTGTGGGAAAAAGTGGAAAACTATTTGAGGGAATAAAAACACTCTCAATACACCCCTACCTGGATTTGAATCACGTTTTCCCCATCGTAATCAGTCCAGTCTATTGAGCAATGTCAGGTCATGTGATCTTCAGATGCTATAGATAGTATCAATACCTATAAGATATCACTAATAATATAGTGAGATATTTTCAAATAATTAGGTATTTTATAAAAGGCCCTTGATTGAAATATTGAATATAAATAATTAACCTTTCACTAAAAATATCCTCGTTCTTAAAAGATGTATCATACAAGAGAATAGTTTAGCTTTGCTACATAATAATGCATATGTAAAAATACAGTTGCTTGTCAACAACAATTTGAGATTCAAAAGGTTCTATAGAGTTCAACAAAGTACCACCTCAAGAATTTTACCGAACATTCCATACGTCGTGCATCTTGCGGCCGAGAGTACGGAGGAATATTGCCAAGCTTTCTCCCCCCCTTCCCCTTCACAAAAAGCAGCATCTTATTCTTTCACCCAAAACAGATATCACGTTCAAAGTGGAACTAGCATAATCTCCTGAGGCTCCAGAGACGGTGAAAGGACTCTTTTGATATAAATTCTTCATCTCCTGCGACGTCAAGCTCAGCATTTCACGGCCTGCGGTATTGTCACGTCATAACGTATCCTTCGAGGCGTTTTCTGCTTACACGCGAAGATGTCACTCACTAGAGATAAGTCTCTCAAGGGTCAAGAACCTTCCAGAAAGTGTTAAATAGATAGAACACACTGATGGCTGAATGATTTTACACCAATCATTTTATATGAAATATTTAACAATAAATTACATACACCCACTTCGATGGTTGACATATAAGTCGTCACGTCGCAATAAACTAGATTACCATTGACAGGAAGATCAAGTTTACTGAGGTTTTTTTATTCCTTAATGTATTTCCACTCTCCCTCCACGCAAATGCGAGTACACTTCCATTAAATTCCAACTGCCTCATCTCTAACATATTAGCGTTATTAGCACATAATATATTCGTATGACCCGATTTGGTAGCAAGACACGGTGATATAATTAATAAAAAATATACCCACATCACCCCCACGTTAGACTGGATTGCAGGTGATGGAAGTTCAAGGTTTGTATCCCGTTCTTATCAAATGAAGGTATACTTTATTTTATTTTATTTCATTATATATTCACGCTAATTTGAGTACATTCGCTTTAGTTAAATTATGTCCTCCTCATCTTTATTTAATTAGCTTAGTTATTGTATGCGTGAATCCTAAACGGGTATTAACAATCTGTTAAAAAAAAAAAAAAAA
>CABFWB010001729.1:27101-44927 GCA_902151455.1 Timema bartmani | reverse complement strand
GCTAACGCGCTAGTCGTGTTGAGCTCGACCGCCGAGGACGGGGAGATCGAGGTTCGAATCTCGGTCGGGTGAACTGGGGGTGGTTTTTCCTAAATGGTTTTCCACTCTCCCTCCACGCAAATGCGGGTTCACTTCCTCTAAATTCAACCCTCCCAATTCCTAATCCATTAGCGTAATTAGTACTTAAGCGTATAACCCGAACGGGTAGTAAGACGCGGTGCTAAATAATAATAATAAAAACTCCGTACTTAGTACATCCTCATCAACTTTATCCGTAATTCCCTATCCTTGTATACTCCTTTCGCTTCAACAACATGAGTAATACATGCTCTTTTATTCTTAAACCCCTTAATGTTTTTCTTTTTCACATATTTATCTACAACATTTAGCCACGCCTTATATGGCCTACCCCTTCCTTTTAATCCACAAACTCTACCTTATATTTGCTTCGAAGCTCGATCCACACTCATCCTCTAAACATCCCCAAACCAAAACAAAACGCTTCTTTCACATTGACCTACTGGATTCACTTTCAAACCAGACTCCTTCAGCACCCATTCATAAATGACTATGTCCATATGAGTTTTTCCATACACATTTCTCATATATCAGAGTCCAACCGCATTTATCTTGATTTTGTGTTTTTCCTGACAAACCCATACTTCACATCCATAAAACAATGTTTGAGTTAATACACTTTTATATATTGCCATCGTTGTCTCTTTTGATAGTACTTCATTATTTGCAGTAGTCCACATACATCACACTACTCTCCAAGATGCATTCACCCATCTAGATTTCAACATCCATCCTTTCATTTTTACAGAACATTCTGTCCAGATACACAAAACCATTCATTTGTTCTAACAGTTTACCATTTATATTAAGCTGACAATCATTTCCTGACCCATCTTGTCAAAAACTATCATCTCAGTTTTGGAGAAAATTATACAAAGATCCATTCTGCCTGTCGCCACATTCAAACGATTTAATTCATCCTGCAAGTCACTTTCATTATCAGCCATTAACACAGCATCATCTACATATAACAGCATTATCACATTCACATTATCCCTTTGTACACCAACCACATCCTCACAAGCATCCCACATAGATTTATCCATGAATACATTGAAAAACCATGGAAACATAACACAACCATCTCTTAAACCCTGTACAAAGTCAAACCATTCGCTTAAAGCTCCATCCACCCTAACACACGCTTTACTTCCATCATACATATTGAATTTACTAACCATTCATCCAAACTACTGTATACTCTCTCAATACATTCCATAAAATATTCCTTTTCACACGATCGTACGCTTTCTCCAGATCAACAAATTTACAATATACTTTCTATTTCTCATATTAAATGTTTAACTAAACGTCTAGACTAAAATATACACTCTTGTGATAATGATGGGGAAAGTAGAAATGGGAGGAAGATAAACACATATTCGTTGAGTAAGTGATATACAAACAACTCAGGGAAACAATATTCATTACATCTGGCCATATTTAAATCCCAACCCCCTCGTCAAGGAAATAAACATATTAGGCTGGACTGATGCTTTTAAAACGTGGTCATCGCTGCTGTACTATATATAGTGATTTTATGTTTCAATAACTATATATAAAATTTGAGCCATATTGCAGTCATTTACCTACAGTACGAGTAATAATGCTTTAAGGTGTTACTCTCACAATAAATTTGACTGCCAATGACAAGAAAATAGGGGCTTTAATCGAGATAGTGTCCTGAAGGGGGTGTTTCCAAAATAGTTTTCCACTATCTCTCTAAGTAAATGCGGGTACACTTATTCTAAATTCAAACATCTTCATGTCCATCGTCTTGGCTGAATGTGGTAGCAATTATGTCTACTCAGCTAGGTGTCCCAAGCTTTGTTTACAGCATGGCTGCAAAATGTATCAATGGTGAAATTCAGGTTTACCCTTTACCAACGATGAATTAACGACCAGGGGATGGATGATATATCTGGCTTAAGTTAGTTGATAATTTTTGTGTTGATATAGTCAGTTATTTCAGAAAATCCACGTTAAATCCCTCCTTTCCCCCTACCAAAAAAAAAGTATTAATCCGTGCCACATTATTGTGTAGTTTGTACATTTGCTTTTGTATTTTTATAATACCTCATAGTTTGTCATAGGATTAGTTGATAACTTTAGATTCATATTCATTTGGAGTATAACTTATGACTGCCATGTGGTGTAACATTGAAAATTAACAAGTTTATTATTTTTCATATAAATTAAATATTTCTTACCTTTAAATTTGTAGAACCCATTACTTAAATTATGAACATTACCAAACAATTCTTAAAATAGTTAAATAATATATATTTCTGCATAAACAAATGTTGAGAATTAAAAAAAAAAGTTAATCAAAATTTGTCTTCATGTATTTGTTCCAAAACCCATTTCACGTTAAAAAAAATATATTTATACTAATTTGAATGTCGACACTAGTCTAATGTCCGGTAAACTGTACCAAGTTCATAAATGCGCCGCCCTCACCCCTTCTCCAAACAACTACTTTCAACTCCAGCCTCCCCTCACCCCTCTCCAGTGTCTCAGGCTCACAACTCATGACTTTGCAAACAAATTTACCGCCTTGAGCCAGACACTGTGGACCTCCCTGGAGACTAGCTCAAAGGGCGTAACTTCAGACTCGAGTTTGCAAACGGAAGTTGGATCTCTCACCGTTAGTTCCACTGACCACACGTCCAACTTTGCGACTTTCTCCGTTACGACGTGGCGTAAGGTCCAACCATGGGGGAAGGGGTGGTCCTTATAGGGAGGATGGGTAAAGACTACTACCCCATTCTAGTTGGGTTTTTTTTTGGTCACCGCGTCTTAAGACTCGTTTGGGTTACATGCACATGCACTAATTACTCTATGAGAAGATGAAGGTTGAATTAAGAGTAAGTGTACTAGAAATTACGCGGATAAAGTGGATGAAAAATCATTTAGGAAAAATGATCCTCAATGCATCCAACCAAGATCCTAATCCAGATTTCCCCATCATTTTAACTTCAGTATATTTTGAGGGAGACATCTTAGATCATTCGAACACATTCCATTATATTATGTGTTTTTCAATTTATCCACATTTATCAAACTTTTATTGGGTTTTTTCTTTTTATTTATATGTAGGCCTACGTTCAACTAAAACTTTGTGATCCTGCGTTTTGCTATCAATCCGAGATATCTACATTCAAGCTAAGCAATTGAGTATTGAGAAAGGTATAATAGGGAATGTACCTTCGTCTGCGTACAGAAAGAGTGGTAACACAATAAGGGTAAAAACCATGGCTATACATATAGGAATAAACTAAAAATAAACACATATACTTCCCTACAGCTCCATTGCTGACAGCGGTTACCCCATCATCTACACCCAATATCATTGCTGAGAGAACTGATAATATTTATCTTTGCTCTCTCTGGTTAACTGTTGCCAAATCTCCTTGCTCTCAATTATGTCAGGAGGTGATGTGTTGGGGGTAAGAAGGAGCTATTGGCAACTTCGACAAATCACCGTTGCAAAGCTTGTCACATTTGACGGGAGGTTGACCACACATAAACGAGAGAATGACCGGAGTGTTTCCCAATAGTAGCCATAGAGTTCCCTCAGTGATAAAATCCAATGTACCTGTCTGGCCACCGAAAACCAAAGGTCGGTAACTTAATTCAGTTCCTACAAATTAATATTAAAGAAACGTATGATAGAATTGTTTGAAACAGTATACCGATCAATATCCTTTTTTAGTATTTTAACCGTTCGGACCTTAGGGTGCGATTAGCGCAGATTGGTATATTATAAGACTTCCACAAAATTGGAGGCACTACGTTATGGAATTAAGGTATCTTTATTGAATAGGAAATTGATCTCCCCCTCTCTTTATCAGTCACATTTAGATCACGTGCCCACCTGTTCAAATGACTAAGATGGAAAGTCCCCTCGTAAGGAGACGAGCGTCTCAACAAGGGCGTGTACTTACATCGCACGTCGAGCCGCACCTCGATGGCCTGAGACTTGGTGTCGTAAGACTCGTGGAGGGCGACGCAGCGCAAGGACTTGCCGTGCTGCAGTTTCGAGAAGCCCAACTCCAGGACGGACGTGGCCACCCACGTGCGTCGGTTGTCGAGCTCGGTGGCGTTGCTCTGGTTGGTGCTGCTAACCACCTCTTCTTCCCCTGAAGAAGACAAATCTACGTGGTACACAAAGAGTTGAGTGTCTGCTCAGCTCATAACTCGGAGGAATTTCTCTGGGTGGTACTCGTCGTTCCCTTCAAGAGAAAACTACGTGGTACTCAAGAATAGAAATCTGCTCAGCTCAGTGGTCAATGCTGCTCCCCACCTCATCTTCCCCTGCAAGATACAAACTACGTGGTACTCAAGACTAGAGGGTCTGCTCAGCTCATTGGTCAATGCTGCTCCCCACCTCATCTTCCCCTGCAAGATACAAACTACGTGGTACTCAAGAATAGAGGGTCTGCACAGCTCAGTGGTCAATGCTGTTCCCCACCTCATCTTCCTCTGCAAGATACAAACTACGTGTTAATCAAGAATAGAGGGTCTGCACAGCTAAGTGGTCAATGCTGTTCCCCACCTCATCTTCCTCTGCAAGATACAAACTACGTGGTAATCAAGAATAGAGGGTCTGCACAGCTCAGTGGTCAGTGCTGCTCCCCACCTCATCTTCCCCTGCAAGATACAAACTACGTGGTAATCAAGAATAGAGGGTCTGCACAGCTCAGTGGTCAATGCTGCTCAACATCTCATCTTTCCTTGAAAAATATAATTCATGTGGTACTCAAAGAGTTTATGGTTTGGTCAGATACAGGAAAAACTTCAGCCATTCTGAGCTCGTTAGTCAAATGGGGTATTAAATGTAAGCACATGCTATGGTACATCGCATTGGCTTGTATTTCTGCCCACCATCACTAAAATATTTCCAATTTTCCTTCATTTTATAACAAAATTATATAGCTAAAGTTTCGTGAGGACTTTTATAACCGAGTTATTTAAAAAAATTAAAATGCTTTGCTAAAAGTTTAAATATGATAAGTTAACTTTTGTTTTTAGCACCACGTTTTACTATCTGTTCAGGTTACACTAGGTACTATGATCTACTAACTACGCTAGTGAGCTAGGGATGATTAAAGTTGGATTTAGAGTAAGTGTACCCACATTTGCGTGAAAGTATAGCAGAATACTAGTTAGGAAAAAATCTCACTCAATACACCCGACCAGGATTCAAGCCCCGATCGCCTTGTTTAGTATATTTCGAAAGTAATAACTTAGACCATTTGGTCACCGAAGCAGGTAAGTTTTTTGCTCCATATTTTTTTTAATAAGTCCACTATTTTATTAACCTATATGGCCTACGATATTAAAAAGGTTTCCACCCCTACCCTCTACCCCAACCCAATGTGATGTGAAACTCGGAGAAGAGCCATAGGAGGTCCAAAAGGTATCTAGGTACTGCTGCGTCCACTCACCTAAGAACCATTTGAGTCTCGCCGGTGGGTTACCGTACCGGCTGACGCACTTCACTGTGGACTTCTCACCAGCTTGGGCTGTCACGTTATGTCCTGGTAAGACCTGACTCGTGTTGTACTCGATCCGGGGCCTTTGAGGGGCCACTGAAACATCATAACAAAACAATAAGATACATTAACTACAGTTTTTTTTATAATTATGATCAAGCTATAAAAGATCAGCGCTGAAAAATAAACACTTAAGAATATATCAATAAAAAGGAATCTTCATGTATAGAATTCATACGGTATCCGGCTGTCCAAAGAGCGCTCTTTCTTCAATTTTCCGATACTCTAGAGAGCCGAAATCTAGTATGGACACTGTGGAGCATACCATCTAAATAAGAAACAACTGAAAATTGAAAAATCCAAGATGGCTTATCCAATATGGCAGACGCAACGTACCAATATCGTCTTAGAGAGCTGAAATTTGGTATTGACACTCTGGATCATGCCATAATTTTGAGAAAAAATAAATTCTCAAAGCTTGAGAATTCCAAGATGTATCTAATTTGTAGAATACAACGTAGATAAATGAGTTCTATAAAAACTAACACTTTGAAAGGGTGAACTCACATTTCACCAATGATAAATTTTTGGTTACGCCAGGAATCGAAACCGGGACCCTTAACTAAGTAAACAGTTATGCTACCAACTGTTCTAGAGTGTTTAACTAAATATTAGTCAATATCTTATATATTGGTGATAAAAATACCAAGACAATATTAAATTATTCACTTATCTTAATTATCAACTGTAGCCACCGTGAAAGAGCTATGTTAAACTCCATTACTTTCCTGATTGGATTGATGAGCTTAGTAATATTTAAAATAAATGAATGATTTGTCTAAAATTTAAAACTTATTTTTCTAATCAGTGATTTATTACTAGAAACACATAGCATGTATTTTCTGAAGAAATGTTTATATCAACAAATTATTTATAAACTAGGTCTTCTGTAGAACGGACACAACATTCCGTCCTATCTACGTAATTTTTGTTTTGGCACCACGTCTTACTAACTATTCAGATTATACGCACATGTATTTATTACATTAATGAGTTAGGAATTAAACATACTAGAATTTAGAAGAAGTGTACCCGAATTTGCGTGGCGGAAGAGTGGAAAACCATTTTGGAAAAATCACCTTCAGTACAACCAACCGGGATTCAAACCCTCATATCCTTGTCATTGACAGTCTAGCCTAACGTGAGAGGGAAGGCTTGGACCATGCGACCATCGAAGTAGGTATCTAGGTAGCTAAACAGTGAAAAAGAGGGCCTCGATATAATCGATATTAAATTTCTCAAACGTTCAAAAGGATTCGACCCAGAACCCTTTAATTCTTCTTTTATTTTCTTTGTGCCCCGTGTCTCGATACCTGGCCAAGATGTACACTTATTTACAATAATGGTACAAGAAAGAGGAAGATAAAAAAAGCTTGATAGGAAATATACCGGAATTTGTGGAAAACTTATTGGAAAAACTATCTCGATTCACTCCACCGGTATTTGTTCCTGGAATCTTCCGTCACCTGAAAAATAAACTAGACGAGACTAACGTCTTTGTTGTGGAACCATTGGTACTGGTTCTTATTTAATCAAAATAATTCATCAAAAATTATTCATAGACTTATTTCAAAATATAGTGGGGTTTTTTATCTGCGAGTACGTACAACAGGAATTTCGCTAAATGTGAACTCACGCAATAAATTGCTTTCCAGCTAACTTTTTTTACAAACCCCCTCGTAAAATTTAATTAGTAGGTGCCCTAGTTTTGGGTTGACCGAGTTTTATAAAAAATATTAAAAATTGTTTTAACTAAGAACACACTAATCACATTTGTGTTGAAATCATGTACAGTATTTAAACTGAACAGAATTTAAATTTAATTGTGTTTTAAGAGATTACGTGTTTCATATTTAATAATTATAAATCTATTATTAATATATATTAAATGCTACAGTATTTATAAAATGTCGTTTTCAATATCACAAATAAATATAACATTCAACTTTTTTTTAATGTTTTATTAGTATAATGTGGAAGGAATACTTTAGTTGATAGATAACATTTAAAAAATATAGTTTAACTTTAACATATTATAGTTATTGCTAATATTAATTTTTGTTCATTATTTTAGTTAATTTACATACACCAGGTATTAAATTTATATCCATATCAGTAGTTGTACACAAATTATAATATTATACATAGCCTTTAGGTTCTAGAAAAACATATATTACAAAACTAGTTATGGAATTTGGAAATACTGTGTGAAATTTAATTCTCAAAGACCCAATGAACTAAACACAAAACTTTACTGTTCTGAAGTTAACCACAGACCAAGACTTAAAACAGTATTCACTTAATGAGAAATTATTTGAAACCACTTTGTTCGAAGTTTGTAAATCCTATTTGCTTCTCTAAAAGATAGTATGTTGTCAGTTAAGTCTGTACCGTTGTTATTCCTAGTAAAACTACTAGAATATATTTAGTTCTGCTTGCCAAGCAATTGGCCTGTCAAAATAATTAGAAATTATTAAAAATCCTTAGAAACCGCATTGTTTAACTAAACAAACTTTAGTAATAATTATAAGAGTTGATCATCAATATGTTTTATCAATTCTTAAATATTTGTAAATAATAAATGTGTGGTACAATATAGTATAGTCATAATAACTTTTTAAAAGTCCATCACATTTTTTACAATATATTTAACTCAAACTCTATCGATTAAAATCAATTCTTAATCTATTTTAAGCTCATGCGCTTAGCATGCATTTTGCGACAAGCATTTATAAAGTTGTATTATTGTATTAGTGTTATTTTATAGGTATTGATAATCGCGATCAAAAGTGATAGTTACAATATAACCATATGTATGAACACGTTAAAGCACTATCTGTTTTAGGTGTCTGATAAGCATGAAGACCATATTTATTTTTAAAATGTGTAAGACAAAAAAAATCACAAAATAGAATATTTTTACTAGCTAGATTATGTGTATATGTAAAATAAATGGTACGACACAGGTGAAAAAAATGTTCTCATATTGTGTATTATGGATTCGAAGATGATTTTCAATTAGAGGTTTTGAGTAAACTACCCTTGAGTAATTTTTTACACATAATTACAAACACATCCTGTTTATCACAATAATTACTCTTCATATGCACATTTTAAAACAACTGTCCAAAAAAATCTATCAACATTCATATTTTCTAAAATAAATTATTTGTAAAATACCAGTAAATATTTGTTACCTATTTGTAAAAATAGAAACGTATTCATTGATCATGGAAAATTATTCCCAGTGCACCATTTTGAATCTAATTTTTGAGGTTTATTTCCAAAAATTCAAGTTTTCTATAATTTGTCCTAAGTAAACTATTATTATTATTATTATTGATAATCTAAAATAGTCCCTTGATACCAATTTTGAACCAATTCATTAAGGATAGTTTCAAAAAAATCTAATTTGAGAAAATCAGTCATTGGTTAAGTAGTTTATAATTATTTTTTTAAGAAACCAAACTGTGTAATTATTTATAATATAAGCAACTCAACAGATACTTATCTTTACATAATTCGCTGAAGCCATTTATTTGTCAAGATCATGTCAAAGACTCCCCAGATATACATTCTAAGCAAAATTGTCACTATCATTTTCAAAATTATTTTAATTTACAAAATTCACTCACCAGTAAACGAACCTTTATCGAATGTCGACCCAAAATAGAGTATATAGGCTTAAACTTAATGTCACATTCCCAAGATACTCATTTTAAATCAAATCGTTAGTGTCATTTTAACATATTTACAGCCCTCAGTAAAGTATCCATAAATGAGTTTCCCCCCCCAAAATAAATATACAGTTACAGTTGATTGTCATGTAAAACATTTCCAATAAATCCATTTGAAGCCAAATCGTTGGAGCCTTTTGTAAAATATTTCAGGTTTTTAAAAATCTGTCATCAGTAAGCTACTCATAAAGGAGTTTGTACCCCAAAAACAATTATACGTTGTTATTTTTCATGCCACACAATCTCCAGATATATATTTTGAACAAAATTGTTAAAGTTATTAATGAGATGTTTTGAATTTTCAAATATTTTTCATCAGTAAGCTACGCATTAAAGATGTTTTGCCGGTAAACTAATTATAAAGTGCTATGGGTCCTGTCCAACAAATACATTCTAAATAAAATTGTTTGAACCATTTTCGAAAAATTTTAAATAAAAAAAATAATCACCAATAAACTACCTTAAATTAAAGTACTAGGGTTAAAAATCCTAATATTTTGTGGCATAGTCTTATAAAATCTAAATATTACGTTTGAATTAAATTCATTATATCGTTTTGGATCCGTGGCCAGGGACAGACACAGACAGACAGACAGATATGGGGACGGACAGAATTGTAAAATCAACTTTTTTGGGTTCGTAATTAGATGAAACGTGAAGATTCGTCATAATTTCGAGATCAAGTTTTTTCTTGATCTCAATACTTTCTCTTGATATGAGAAAGTAAAACAAGGATTAATAGAGTAGAGGGAGGAAAAATAATAAAGGGAGCGAGACACAAAATTTGAAACACAAAACTACTCATTAAACCTTAATTAAATTGACAATTCAAAGAAACATGGTTATATCACTTTAAATAAAACCTAGAAAAAACTAGTTTCATTACCAATTTCAAAGAACAAGATTATTAATGTCAAGAAAAACCTTACTCGAACAAAATACATGAATAAATTAAAATTTTAACTTATATTAACTTCGATTTTAAATTTTAAATTTTATTCTTTCGTTTTATTATTTCGTCCAACAACTTAGATTAGACGGTAGCTTGTCTGTCTACTGAATTAAGGGTTGTGGGTTCAATACCTCGCATGGCCGAAAAATCCATTGTTGGTGAAATGTGGTTCTACCCTTTCATAATGATGAATTAACTACCGGGGGCTGGGTGGTGTGACGTTTCTAGATTTAAGTTAGTTTATAAATAGTGTGCGGATATAATCAGTCGGTTCAGAAAGTGCAACGTAAATAACTAAAAAATATAAATGATTATAAATAAATTGAGGATGTTAGCTTAGCAATCATTTTAATTAATACTTCAGAATAAAGCTCAGATAATACGTATCATTAAAAGCAGAACAACACTAGGCACAAATAATAGATTATTTCAAGGAACATATTATATGAGAGATACATGTAACAAATAAGTAAAACGTAGGTACTTGATTCCTTTTTTAATGAGAATTTTTATGGATTACGTATTATATAGAGACTTTGTCATTGCACGCATGTAAATTTAGGCATATAAGAGCTTTTAAAAACGGCTTCTCGAAACAATAAAATTCAAGGGGAAGTTCTTTGTGATAGCGCTATTCAATTTGAAATATTTTTATTTAGATACAAAAAGTATTTTTCGAAGTACTTGGTTAATAATCAGTACCTATGGTCGTACTACTAGTTGTTCGATAAGACAAGAGGACATCAAACCCCTCCTCCCTCCCAAACAGTAGTGTCATGGATAAAAAAAAAGTGCTTGTGCTCACTTTGTCGATAACACTCATCCTGTGAAAATAATAAAGGATTTAATGTGAGGGTCCAGAATGATTAATATTAATTACAAGTAAATGTGTTCACCAGCACCCAAATAGAGAGAGAATGGGAAATCAACACTTAGGGACCATTTATATAGGCGTTTCGTGATGCGCGTTATCTACATACACAGGGGACAATGAGTGCTGTTATACACTGCCGCGCGTCATTTTTGTCGTTGCTATCTGAAAAATGTGTTGCCGTAACCTAGAGAACGCCGCCTCGAAAATGACGCAAAAAGATCCTAGATATATTATGTCCAATGGAGCACTTTAATAAAGGGGTTAGATTTTGTGTCGCCGTGTTGGTGAGACTGCAGGGCAACCAACCTCTACGCCACGTGTGTTGGAACTTCAGTAGCAGAATCAATACACTTTTGTAGCAGGTAATAAGTGTATTTCTTATCTGTGGCTGGATATTTATCATGTACCGTTGAAATATCAACTATATACGAGTCCATCACGAGTGGTAAAATACAAGAAACTGGCAACCCTTGTCTCTGTTTTTCATTTCCTCTCACCCTTTTAATGACGCGACATATGTTGCTTGTATAGATACAAACGGCCAGGACGCGCGTCACGCTTGTCGCACTTCAAGAAACGCCTGAATAAAAGGTTCCTTGAGAGTAGAAAATTGTTTTAATTGGCCTCAATATGGAATAAAACCTGAGCTTCTAGAATAATTGGCAGCTACACTCTAGTCGACGACAGCTTTTCAGATGATCAGTTTCAAAAACCATAACATGGGATGAGAGATGACATAATCTAGAGTAAATGTTCAGCAATTTTCGTTAGGAGTGAGTATGAAATCATTAGATAAAAACCTCCCTTAATAGAATTGGCCAGGATTTGAATCCTGTTTAATTTTTCACTTTAAAATCAGACTATATAGGTTTGACGTCTTTCACCTTGTTCCCACCAATGCGAGTATAGTAGAATCAAATTAGATAAACCTAATATAATACTATTAATTTCCATAAATAAATACATTTTGAGATTTGCTTTATTTATTTTGAATCCAGGCAATTTTGTTAATATATTAAAATTAATTTTTTTCTCTTTAAAAATATTATTTGAAATCTAGATAATTCGTAGCTATAAACAGTAATATTTACTTTTTAGTCTAAAATTAATAATAGACCCTCAATAGACCGTACGACCCAATATATCAAACTTATGGTTGATCGGATGTGTATTAATCCAACGAAAATTATGAGGTGAACCTAACCTGTTTAAATACAGATTTCCCTCATGCCTCTCATTTATTACAATTTATTGTAATTTTAATTTTCGTAGGGAGCCTATGAAACCTACTGGAAAATAATTATCACCAGTCATTTAAATCAATGGTAATTACATTTCAATGGGAGAGGATGGGGCTTAGGAAAGGGGGGGGGAGGGGAATTTGGGAGTGGGGAAGGAGATATAGCGTTCGCGATTTCAAATGGTTCTCGGCGGGGCCACAAACTGTACCGGCCCCGAATTTAAACGAATTACCAGAAGGGGTACGTGACGTCATGATCGGGTCAACTCGTGCGGAAAGTAAGCTTAATTTGTTTGTCGTAAAGTGTAGTCTGATCGGTGAACATTCCCCCAGAAATGGTGATGGGAGGGAAGGACTGTGGGGAAGGGGTTGCCCATTTGTCAATGTACTTCTAAATGTTCAAATCATTGACCTGGAAGAACATGATCAGATATGGGAACTTTTTTTACATTTTTTTATGTCGATACTGACTGTTAGATAAAAGTGTACCATATATCATACCTATAAATATATTTTTATTTCAAATTGTTTTGAAATAACGAGTTTTGTTGGAAGCTGAAATTTCAGTTTATGTTATCATTTAAATGTTAAAATATAATTTTTTTTTAATCTAAAAGTAATCACTAAACTAAAAAGCATCATAATGGACTTATGTTAAATTATCAAATACTGTATACTATTTTTTAATTTATGTTTTAACCCCTAACTAATCATAGGACACAAATAAATCAAATGATATCAGTCCCTAAAATTATTCAGCTGAATTTTGAAGAATATGATAAGATATATTAGAATTATTAAATTACATCCATTACTGTCTCCAGCCTATGGCCTGGCTCAGTTTTTTTTTATTCAAGTCACATATTTTTCCACTACCGGCTTGCTAGGCTTGTCGTGGCTTCATATGTATTATAATCTATCTTAAGACTAGGACAGGCACAACATCCTGTCTCCCCCAGCCGTCAACTTATCAATGTGAAAGGGTAAACCCAGATTTATATTGATGATAAATGTTCGGTTATGCCAGGACTCGAACATGGGGCCTTTAACTCAATAGGCAGACACACTACCGACTGAGCTAAGTTGTCGGACTTAAAATATTAAATAAATATTAAAAGAGACCTTGAAATCCAATAGTATATCATTGATCCATCCTGTTATATATTCAATCTAAGGCCACTCTTCACATATTTATACACGCAATTTTAAGTCAAAGGTCTCTGGTTACGAGACTAACCAGGATAGCTCATTGCTAGAAAAATTGCTCGCCAAATCAAAGTGCCATGGTTAAATGCATTTGTCCTGTCTGTTTGTTTTACGTAAATGGATATTGAGTTTAGATTATATATAATAAGTAGGATGTATTGTAATATTATGAATTCCTTTACGATGAGTGAATATGCACTAAATATTTATACATCCATTTGTTATAACACTTTCAAGACATTTTATGGAAGAAATTATTGTCAACTTCATGAATTAAGACGTCAATAGAATATTCTATTGCAGCCCAGAAGATTAAAGAGATCTCTATACATCTCATTTTCATCAGACCCTTCTCTCCTCCACTTCCTACATCCATCAATTGGCTCCTTAAAGCCAGGGGTGAAGAGCAAACCATCTCGGAGATTTCTAAAGAGCACTTGAAAACCAAGGTCTTGACGAGCCAGCAGTGATGCAAAGTTAATCAGAATCTCATCAGCAATACTACCACTACCTAGAACGTCAATTTACCTTTAACCCTGGACCTTTTTATTTCTACAAACACAATCTGCATTCCATCCCTTACTCCTCTTATTCAACTCAAACCAATTCCCAAACCTATTTAATATAAACAACTAATTGACTAGCAAAGATTTGGTATTCAAGAAATTGAACAAAGAAGTATCAAGAAAGAGAACTCAACCTAAATATTTATGTCAATATTAAAATTATCTATTCAGTTTCCATGATGCGTACAACTTAAACATATAGTTAGACGCGATTATATAAGTTTTATATATACATATAAAACTATATATATATATTAAAAAAAAAATTCCCAAAAATTCATATACGATCTTGACTAGTCGCTCATTTTGATGATGGAATAGTTTATCTCACCTTGAAGATGTTTTCGATTAACACTCCTTAATTGGGATGTGAACATCAACCTCTTTAGGCAATTAACTAAATTTTATTATTGGTTATAGTAGTTTTAGACTTGTTATTCTAGATAAATCATGTACAACTAATTGATTAGGAAATATAATCTACCTGACCATTGTACAATAAATTTTGTGTTTTTGCACATGTTTCAGTAAAATGTTCATTTTTTCTATAAATTAAAATATAAAATATTGATACAATTATGAAACTTGGCCCATTATATCTGGGGTTAATAGTGAATGGGTGAGTTTATGTGTTTTTTTACCTCCTTAGGCTCTACCCTCTTTCATTTCAGGATAATTATGGTGCCATGGATTAAAATACATCTTTCTTGTTTTGTTACTTTAAATTAAAATATCTTATTCTCGCACCAAAAATTTGAGCATATAAAACGTAATGAGAAAATGCTTACGATTTTCCATGGTTATAATATACCATAACCAGTAGCGATGGTCCAAGTTACTTAAGACGTTTTATTTTCTCGGCTTCCATTAATGGTAGGGTCAGTACATGAATCCTGGGCTTCGGCATTGAGTGTTGGCTAACAAAATGTGACTCTCACTATGGTGTACCTAGCATGTGGGTAGTATACTATTATTATTATTAATATTATTACTATTAATATTATTATTATTAATAATATTATTATTATTAATAATATTATTAGCACCACGTCTTACTACCCGTTCGGGTTATACACACTTACGCTAATGTGAAATGGTAGGGTGATTGTGAGATGAAATGGAGGACCTTTTGTCAGAGGTGAAGGAAGGGTTTGGCAATCAGATAAATCTGTGCCGGAGCCGAGGATTGAACCCCGGACCCCCAGCACAGAAGTCCGACACCTTACCTCTAGACCACCAGGTCACCACACTATACTTATATTATTATAGCCATGTATAGTTATATTATTATAGCCATGTATCGATAGTACAAATTATAAAATTAATAAACCACATAATCCACTTCAGTGGCCAAATGGTTTAAGTCGTTACTTTTGTGCCAGACTGGCCTGCGGAAGACGGGTAGATTGAGGTTTGAATCCCAGTCAGGTCTATCAAGGATGGTTTCTTTTAAATGGTTTTACAATCCCCTACCATGCTAATGCGGGTGTTACCTATTAAACAATTCCTTCCTCGTCCTTAAACCATTAGAGAAATCATTATACATACAACCTGAACAGTTAGTAGGACATGATTATTAAAATAAAAACCACATGGTTGCATCCTAAGTACAATGGCGTCCCAGGTTTATTCTCGGTGTCGTCGTCAGTTGGCGAATCTTGGGCAAGGTTCCCACGGTATCACCCTGGTGAGGTAGAAGAAGAATTGTACGGGGTTAGATTTCCGGAGCGCGATACGACACTGCCTCTTGAACTGAAGATTAAACTGATAGACAGGCATGAAATAGCATGTAGGGTGTGAGTAGAAGCTGAAATAGAGCACTGGCAGGGAGAAAGGGAGTGAAAAAAGGATATCGGGAACTATTGGGTCGAGACTGAACATTTCGTCCTTCCATTGTGAGGGAAAATTGGGAAACGTTTCGTCTTATAATCTTGCACTGCACATAATATAATTACATACCAGTAGCTATTGATGAATAAAATGATTTAATGAATTTAAAAATATTGAGATTGAAATAGGTACTACATCGGCATCATTTTGTAAAAATAATTAGTAATTAAAAGTCTAAGTAGGTATACTAATATACTCCAATTCATAGCTATCTAACTTTTTTTTTCGATCACCGTGTCCTACTACCTGTTCAGGTTATAGGCTTATATTATAATTACTATAATAATGGGATAGAGAAAATAAATTAAGAAACTTATAGGTGATCTATCCGTCTCTACATGGAAAGAGAGCGGGAAACGATTAAGTTAAAACCACTAACTGTAGACATGACTGGGATTCAAACCCCAACCTCTCAATCAACACTAGGCCAGCCTAACACAAGAGTTATTTCTTAGACCATTCGGACACTGAATCTGTTTCTGAAGATAACCTAATGTAGAATAAAATAAATGTTTTTATAAAATTACAGGTGTAGTAAAGAAACTGGTTTTGTTAGTACTCATCAGAGTGCTTGATACCCATTCTATTTGTAACTCCTTTTAAAAAAAAATCAGATGCGTCTTACCACCTGTCAGGGCACACATAATTATGGAAACGACAGCCAATAAAATCGACCATTAAACGTCTAAAGAAAAGAAGGAAACCCTTAAATCAACGTTACCTACTTAAGATATAAAAAAAATAATCTAATTTTCTCTAGTCAAAAGCAAGCACTCTACAATTTAAGGCTATCTTTGAGTTAAAAGTGTAGAATTCTTACCATTTAATTGTCAATATTTATAATACCAGGCTTGTGTTTGAGAGATATATGTGATCTATAAAAATTAAGTTTATTTATTTCACAGATACATTTGTCAAAAGCATAATAGAGGGCCTACACTTAAGATTTTTTTTTTTTAGAAATGCGTTCAACTAACTATTCGGGTTGTACGCATTTGTTACACTAATGTGCTAGGGATTAGGATGGTATATTTTAAAGAGAGTGCACTCACATTTGCGTAAAAAATAGAGTGGAAAACCGTTTAGGAAATCCACCCTCAGTACACCCGACTGAGATTCGAACCCATAATATATATAATATATATAAACCCACGAACATCGGGTCCTGAGGTGAGCAATTTATCCCAAGATCACCGAGGTCGACATATATGTCAACCTCAGTGATCTTGGGATAAAGTATATATATGTATATAGGACCCGATATTCGTGGGTTTAAACCCAGCCGAGGTCAATTAATTTTTCCTGAGCGATAAAAATCCATAGCACAGCTTCCTTTGGAGGGGAAATAAAGCCGTCGTTCCCGACAAAATTCGTAGGCCCTTTTGATCTCGCTCATAGAAATTCAGTGTGGAGGGCAGTGGGGAAATCCCCAAACTCGTTTGATTCCCCTAGTACATATGATTTCTACCAGATGGTGTCTGCAACACTAAACAGCCGATGGTCTGGTTGCATGCTCAGCCCTAGATGGATCATATGAAACCAAACTTCAGGTTGTTGACTGAAGAAGAAAGTGTCTTCATTTTAATGTATGTATATATATATATTATGAAACCAAACTTCAGGTTGTTGACTGAAGAAGAAATTGTCTTCATTTTAATGTATATATATATATATATATAAATATGTATATATGTATGTATATATATATATATATATATATATATA